>JAOTQQ010000004.1:28110838-28146198 GCA_026546715.1 Gallinago undulata
GTGCCAACAGCTTGAAGTGTAACACAGGACACAAGCTAGCTCTTCCCCGAACAAAATCCATCATTAGTATGGCTCACTCTGCACTTATGGACCTCAATTAATCCAGTCTCACAGTGAACAAAATCCACCCCAGCTGTACCATTTGCTTGGCCCAATGAGGTTTTCTGCTTACCAAGTGAAAGGTAGGGGTTGGGCTCTTTATTCAGCTCTTGAGAGACATTCTGGGCCATACAAAACCTGACAGCAAAGAGATATCTTCAGTTTATAACCTCAATCAACTCCTGATCACACACACAGCCACCACAACATTGCAGATGTCCCAAACAAAAATTCTCAGTGATACAAGAACACAAATTATTTTTAAAACTTATTAAAATTTGAAGTTAAGTTCACTGCAAACTTGGTATGTACTCCTAAACTGAAGAAACTCTTGGAGCGGGAGACTGAGCCCTAACCTTGTGCTTTGTCAGCATCCCTGCCCTTCAAAAAAAGTCTGTGGTATTGACCCCAAATCCCTTGGCCAGGTTATGTCCCCAAAGGATGTCTTAGTCCTCTTAAGGAGATTTGAAAATACTAACCCACATCTGACAATACTGCAGCCCAAGCACTCTCAATTCCTGACTAACAGGGTATGGATTTTGCAGAGGAGGGAGTGTGGCAGGGAATGTAGGACAATCCACCCCACTGAGGTTTCCTGGTCACAGTGGGTGGGCACACAGTGTCCCATCCCTGGCCATGCCCAGCTGCCCCCGATTTAGGCACCCAAACACCGTGTGTTGGCAGCCCAATCCCACCGGCAGCGCCTCTGCCAGGGCTGTGGGGCTGCTGCCAAATCCCAGAAACATGTTATTTTGCAGCTACAAAAATGGCAATAGGTAAGATCTAAAATGATGACTTGAAATCAAAAAACCCTAGTGGGTGCAGACTGTCGAGTCCTTTTAATTTTCAGACCACTAAGGACACCTTGAAGTAATGAAAGGGAATATTTAACCACTCTCTGACCACTTTTTTTTTTTTTTTTCCACACTGCCATCTCAGCAGGCAAGATTAATCAGATCACCTCAAACAGCCGGTGCTCAGACACAGGCCACATTCCCTTGGATACTCCACATGAAGCACATTTTATAGAAACACAAGGTCCGAATGACAGAAGCCTGGTCAGAAGTATGGGGACTTCTTGAAGCTGCTATTACGATAGCCAAAATACATACATACAGCAGCTGAGCCTAAATTAACCCCTCTGATAAAATCAAATCAATTAAAAGGAGAAAAAGAGGTGTCATATGTGATTTTCAGTAGTATCAAATGTATCCACCTCTGTGCATTTTAAATGGTAATATGTATAAGGCCCCTATTTAGAATTATTTAAACACATTTTCACATTTAACACTGAGTTTAACAAGAGGAAAATGGCAGCACCTAATTGCAAGCTATGGAAAACACAAAATGCTGAAATAGCATTTTGTTCTCATGTATGAAATTAAAATGACTTCAACTAACAAATACACTTCCTCATTGCTAAATTTACTCATGTAACCAGGGCAAAACTGAACAAAAAATTTCTCCAACTCGTCCTTGGGTTGCTGCTTCCTTTTCAGACTTCAAGAAAGGCTGTACGCTCAAAAGTTGATCTATTGTTTGGGTTTTTTTTTTCCCAAATATTCAAGTTGGTCTAACAAATGCACCATTTGTCCCTACAAATCATCCTTCACTGGTAGCAAAGCAGGAATCCCAGAAGAGAATCCAAGGACACTTAGATTCTTCTAGAAGGAGCACTTGGACTGGTGTGCTCCTTCTAGGGCATCAGAGGTCTGTAAAACATAACACTCGGATACTGAAGACAAGTCACTCTTTGGAGTTTGAAGGTTTTGGCAGGACTCTGGGGCTTTGTTTTGTGGAGCTTCACAGCAGTCAACAGCCTGGGCTCAAGCACTGCCTTGCTTTGGAGAAACGTGCTCCACACTCCTTTGGGTATGGCTCCCTCCAACATCTGCTCCCACCAACATCTGCTCCCTCCATTTTTCCTTTAGTTTTCTTCAGTTTTTGGTTTTGTTGTTTTTTTTTTTTTTTTTGTTGGGGCTTTGTTTTTCTTTTTGATCTTTTAAGCATACAAAACCAGATTTTGTGACCATTTCTCATTGCTATTCTCCAATAACCTACATCATCTCAGTGTTCAAATCCCTAGAGTTTAAATAAACCGAAACAATAAAATAAAACTCCCACCCAAAAATCCCACAAGAAAATGAACCAACCTCCCATCGATTTTACTTGTAAACTGGAAAACTGGAAAATTGTGTCCTCCTTCAGGAGAAGGGGGAGGAAGTAACAGATTTTCCTACCAACAACTTAAGTACACCCCCAGCTTTGCTCAGAAATAGCCTGACAACCCCGTCCATCCTGCAGTCACCTCTGGATGCTACCCATCAACTTCACCGCAATGCGGCGAGTTGGCAGGTGCAAAAAAGTACCTGCCATTCAGTGTCAAAACATGTCCACCGTCAAAAATCTCACTGACGCTCATTTTCATACAGCACCAACGGTGACAAGGAGGCTGGCAAGTGTACAGACAGGGTCAGGCTTCAGAAAAATGTAATTTTTATTACAGCAAGGATTATATGAGTACGACCATATTGTACAAAAGGACTATCACAAAGCTTGCTCCTCTTGTTTAAGAGATCTGAGGACCCTAAATATGGAAGACATGCATGTCCTCAGGTACATGGACACAGAGACAGTAAATGACATGGCAAAAGTCATGCAACAAATCTGTGTCACAGCCAAGGATGTGACCCACATCTTTCAGCCACATCTGCTAGTGAGGTGTCTTAAGCTCAAGTCACAATTTTGCCTGAACAGAAAAGAGCAGCCATCGCTCTGCTGTGGAAGTTGAACATGTTTCCAGAACTCCATATTGCTGCAGTCATGACCCCTTCAAAGGATTTGAGTTTTGAGTTAGTTTCTAAATATTTCTTTGACTAGAGCTCATCCACACTGACTTTTGCTGACAGAATTGCCAGCTTTGTCTGTCTGCTCCGGGTTTTGGGTTGCTTTAACAAGCAGCAAGACATTGTTGCAAGACACAAGCTCTTGGGTGGCACCTCCATGCATGTTATTTCACAATAAAAGACGTCTGCAGATTCCCCAAGAGGCACTTCATGTTATTCTCTCTTTCTATTTCTGGGAATGAAACACTAGGGGCCATATTCTACCCTGATGAAACACAACCAAAGTCCATGAATAATTATTGGCCTCAGTGGTCTCTGTGCAAAATTGGACACAGATGTTTTTATGACAGCCTATGACGTCTATTTTCAAAGTAGGTTTTTTAACCCTCGTCTAAGTCAGAGTTATGTGCCTCAAGGAGGCATCTCTAAATACCGCTGTTCAACAGGGTGGCCACAGAGAAATGAAAATGTTCGAGGACAAAAACGTGAAAAGACTGAAAATCTCCCCAGACCCTGAAACTTGGGAGTGATCACCAGCATTGGACTCTTCAGCCAGACTGACACCATGTAGCCCCTGGAGCTTGAAAACTCTTGATATCCACAAATTATTAATGGCTATCCTTCTCCATAGAGAGGTTAAACAATCAAGCCCCGATGAAAAAAATAGGTTTCCTGAGGACAAAACATACTGATGGCCATTTCTGCAAGCAAATACATTAAGGCAGAGAAGCAGAAGCTGTTAATTTAAGTTCATGGAGCAATATTGGTTTCCACCTACAAGCATGCCTATAGTTCATCAGATAGGCACAAGGGGAATAGAACAGCCACACTTTTAGGCTGAATTTGCCTTCAGTTATTCAGAAAAAGAGAGAAAGGAGGAGACTAACACGTAAGAACGCAGATCTTTTCACTAAGTGATATTGAGAAGGGATACAAGGAAAAGGAGATCCTCCATATATAGTCACTTCTTAAGATTTCTGCTCTATTTGTTGTTTTTAAGTATTATTTCTTTTCTATAAGTGGCAGTGACAAAATCTCCAAGACCAGTAGAGAGGATGGTGAAGAACACCCTCATGGCCTAAAGGGTTCTTGCCTGGGTTATGCTGTTGGGTTGAAACATTACAATACAGGAGTTCACAGGGGAGACACCCTGTCGCAGAAGTTGTCTTTCACAGCTTGGACACAATATTTAAGTTCTAATTGCTTGAATTTAGTATACATACTTGTAAGGTTAAAGTACCGCAAAGCAAAACATAGCACCTTCAGCTGAATTTCATGCTGAGTTTGCTGAAAGTCATGTTTGCACAGGGGAGGTAAATCCATAACCATCCCGTTATGCCCCGTCTGTAGTTGGATGATGTATGCTGTGTTTGGCGTTAAAAACCAGCGTGAGGCATTTCTGGCGATCCTCAGCCCCTGGCTGGGAGTTTGCTGGACTCTGTCCTTGCACAGATGTGTTGACCTTGCACAGGTCACTCGGCCGACACGGGCTGTGAGAATATAAAACACATCTGCTGGGAAGCAGCAGCCATTTCCCCTGTCACCTTTGCCACCCAAAGCACAGCAGGGCGGTTACACACCAGAAGTCCCCAAAATTGCAGGAGAAGTCACTTCTTCTGCAACTCTGCTTTAAAGCAGCCAGAAGATAAATATATACCATTTAAGCCCTGTTTTGTAGAACTTGGCAAGGCTCCAGGCTGCGTACTGTTCCTACAACCGTGTGGAAAAACAGCAACCTGATATTTACACCTGCAGGCTCTGTGTTGGTAAGCGCGGCAAAACATACGCGTGTGACATTCCAAAGAACGAGCATTATACGTTCCCCAAAAACGTGTTAGTTCCTAACAGCCCCGGTATTTCTGACCTGTAATATAAGTCACCCAAATCTAATGACACACTGGAAACCCAGCAGAACTCAAGGCAAAACTCACAAACCCTAACAAAACAAAGAAAAAAAAAAAAGGAAAAAAACCCCAAATGTTCTTGAAGTGTCAGGATCAATGACCTAAATCACATACATGAAGTCCCAGTCCTCTCAGTGGCAAAAGGATGCCTTGTGTGCGTAAGAAAACAGGAGAGGGGACAAGAGCCACATACCAGATCTGGGGTGACCAAGAAGGTATTGCTGGTTCCGTGTACAAATCCACATGAGCAGCCAGTAGGGAAAAGCAACATGGGTCTGTGCTCCCAACTGGGAATTACATGTGTAGTAACACACCTGAGCATTCTGTTTGGCAGCCAACAGCAAGGACAATGAAGCTGTTAGTCTCCTTATTCCTGCTGCATCCATTTACTTTTTATTAGAAGCAATACCACGTTTTATGGGACTTCTATACATGGTCCAGTTGCTTAGTATTGGATCAATGTTTGTTCTTTTTCTCTTGTTTCTACTATAATCAATAAGTTGCAGGGTGAAAAATGGAAGAAATTCTCTATACTGTTAAAAAAGCCCCACATGCCATGGTTTACTTTTCTGTAAGGCTAAAATACTACAAAATTAAAATATCCACTGCAGTCTTAGGAGAATACAGAGTCAATAAGAAGGAAAGGAGCAGAGATTTTCCTAAAGATTTAACTCTGTGTTTTCAGCTTTATCCTCTTTTTCCATTTGCTTTATTTTTAGTAAAATTACAGTCCTTTCTGGAGCAAAAAATTATTTCTAGGATTACTGAAAAAAAGTTCCCCTTTCTGAGCATGCATTCATTGTCCTGAATTCTTTAGCTACTTCAGACATGGACTACCAAAAATAGACATGGAAAATGGAAAGTAATAATTGATAAACACTACTGACAAACACTCTTATGCCGCATCACTATGTATGGTACAGGAACTTGCACTAAATTAACTGGGTAGCAACACATCAGGAACACCCAAGATGATAAAAAAAAATAAATTTAGACCCTGGTTCTTAATGATCTTTGGATAGGCCAGTGCCACAGATGTCCCTGTGTATGTACCTGTGAAGGTACTTTTTCTAGAGCTCTGTTAGCTGCTCTGTAAAGAAGATGTGAATTGCCTAATGACTAATTTGCCAGGAATAGTGCTTATTAAGTTCACTGAATCGGAGCTCTGGGAATTGTAAGGGATCACACACAAAAGCATTTTCAAAAACGTCTCCAAAGCCAGCATCGTTTCAGACTGAACAGCAGGTTCATCCTCTGATCCAAGTCTGTTACGGCGGAACAGCGCCAAACAAACGTCTATTAATATTCTGCCAGGAAGCCCGAGCGGATGGGCTCTTGCATTACATTAAGTGAAGTGGTCAGGTTAAGAGTTAGGCATCAGTCACGGAGTTCCTCCATTCAAGCACGAACCTCTTCACCCATCATCGTGTGTTGTCAAAGGCTTTTGTGCATGGCAATATTAAATACTAGTACCCTGGGGATGGGAAATGAATAAGCACAACATGGAAATTATGATGCATGCAACAATACCCTTTAACCTATTAACAAGTATGACCAAGCTTACTTATTTTGAGCTCTCTAATCATCAAGGCAAGAAGACATCAACAGCTACTGTGTCACACTGACAGGGCCTTCAATGGCAAGCGTGGTTCAAAGGTCCACAGGAAACACAAAAAGGCTTTGTCTTTTGATGTAAAGAACAAAGCTACCATGTGGCACAGCATCACACATGCAATTAGTCAGGAAAGTTAATACAGTAGAAGCAGATGGTGAAACCATGTCAACATTTTTAGTGGGCACATTTCCCCTTCCTCTCAAGTTGCTGTGAACTGAGGTCACGAGGGAGCAGCAGGCAGATTGCCTATAAGCAGGACCACACCAGGGATCAATGTTACCCTTTTATCTCCCCATCTGAGGTACCTGTGTGCTCCCACCTCTACTGTCACAGCTCCCATCTTTCAGACACCCCCTCTCCACCACACCCCCACACCACAGGGCAGCACCATTAACCTCACGGCACAGATAGAGAAACAGGCCAAGAGAGATCAACAGTCTCTGACCTTGGTTGTGTTGGGAGATGTTGACAGGGAATGGCATTAAAGATACACCTTCTGTGGCCTTTACATTGCTCGTTTCTGCAGCTAAATGAATTACCAAACACTGTATGAATCACTCGTACAGAGCAGCTACAGGACACATCACTCCAAAGTACTTAATAGATTGGCAAAGAGTGAATGTTTGTCCAATGCTTCTCACCTTCCACCCCTAAAGCTCAACTAACACAGGAGAGGAAGGAAGGGCTTCTTGTTCACCACCACATTGCACGAGTTGCACAGAAAATGTAAAACCCAAACCACACAGAGAAATACAATCCTGGAAATGCTGTGATTCGTTTGAAGTAACAGCCCTGCACACAGCTTCAAAGCCTCCTCTGCTGTTACTGTCAACCAATTCTGCCCAATTCCCCAGCTCCATACCTCATGGATTTCAATGGTACCCAGGTGAGGATGGCAGGAGCTTTCAGCTCTGTAACTCATTTAATTAAAATAAAATGAACAACCAGCAGTTAGTCAAACTGCACGCACGCTACAGCTGCCGAATTCTGCAGCCCTTGGTCCAATCTGATTTCCTTTAAAGCTTCTGGCAACCTGTTAATTAAAACGCATTATTTACAGCTTCCAGGGGCTTGAAACCATGGGATGCACTTGATGGAATTTATGCAATTACGTACAGTTAGCCCCAGCGACAGGCTCCATTCTTGTTCTTGCTCTCCTCTGCTCCCACACTTGGCCATCTCCTTCCCCATGGCTTGTCCACGTGGCACCATCGGCAACCATGGAAATCATAGAATCATAGAATCATTTGGGTTGGAAAGGGACCTTAAAGATCATCAAGTTCCAACCCCCCTGCCATGGGCAGGGACATCTCCATCCAGCCTGGCCTTGAACACCTCCAGGGATGGAGCATCCACGACCTCCCTGGGCAATCCGTTCCAGTGCCTCACCACCCTCACTGTAAATGAGCAGGAAGCAAAAAAGGAACCCCAAGTCTCTTGCTGGAGATGGAGGAGTTGCAAGGCAATAGTGCAGGAAGGCTGAGACAAAAAAGAAACCAATTTGCCTGCTGCCTTTTAACACAACGAACCTTCCCCCTTTGTGCAAGATACTGATGAATAGAGTTTTCCCCTGCTTTAGAAAACCAAGCCCCTTCCAGTCAAACGCAACCAGGCTAGGTGGATGGAGCATCCCATCTTCAGTCCCAGGCAGCAGTCCATCCCTTAGTGCTCTGTGGTGAAATATCTGAAATGAAGCGATGTACAACCCAAAGCAAGCCCGGACGATGTGTAGTTAACCCATTTAATAAGCAACCCCCATGTCACTTGTACAGCAGCATCAGCTGCAGACAGATCTTCCCTACTTTCACAAGGAATTTTTCTTTTTTTTTTTTTTGACTCCATTATTAAGTAGTCACACTCATCAGTAATTCCCTTGACTTTTTAAGAAAAAAAGCATTTTAAAACATAGAAGGCATGACTGACAAGTCTAACAAAGTCTACTGTGTCTTTGAACTGATTTCCAAAGGTTTTTACAGGAATAAAGGGAAAATAAAGTTCTATGAAACCATGAACTTTTTACTGCTTAAGGAGTCCCACATGAACACTACTGAAATGTCAAGTACCATAAAACCAAGACATCCACATATATAATCCTCCCAATGATTACCCCTTCTTTTTTCTTCTATGTGTTTCTCAGTTTTTTTCATGAGGTCAGTGACTTACCTATGTAAAAGCTACAGAAACCATCTTTAATGAGACATAAAGGAGATAACTCTGTGAAAATAAGCCGCTATCAAAGCCTAACAGCTTTCTTCCAGCAATACAAAAGTGGATTTTGGCCTTATTCTCCTGTGGTTCATTCACAATAGGAAAGAAAGCAAAAAGTGGAGAAAACATTTTCTATATGATGCAGAAGCAGCTCTGCAGATTTCAGTCTGTAATTCCAAATAACAAACCCGCCCATACCTTGCCTTGCTGGTGTGAGAAATAGCTTATCTGCTTTGAAGTCACTGTAGCTACTCCCACTCAGATTAGCTCTAAAAAGCTCTTTCACCAAGACACATTGCAGCAATGCATTGGCATTATTTAAGTCCAGATTTAAATGTACTACAGACAAGATATATTTTTTTTTTTACCACAAGAAGTCCAGAAGTACAGGAGTTTGTATCAATATTTGGCTCCTGATTAAGTCTATTGTCACTGCGATTTTTCTATTAACAGCTATGAATGGATTTATAGGAGATCAGTGACCATGAAAAATGTGTCCAAGATGACTGGTTTATTATGTTTTCTCTCTTTTCCAGCATTGCCCATTCCATACTGGGACCCTGTAGATGGTAAAGTACTAATAGTTTCTACCAGGGACAGTCAGAATGAGATGTTCAACACTTTTTAAACAGCAACACTCTAACGCTTTTTAACTTTAACAAGTCAGTCAGTGGTGTCTTTTTAGACTGTTCAAAACAGGAGTTTATAAAAGCCTAGCTCTTTGAGTATGGAGTTCCAAACTTGCAATACTTCAGGAATTTTCTGGGTCCCCAGCATTCACATACATTAGAATCATTAATCTACATGTACAATTGTAATTCAACATAAAAGATAACTACAAAAAAAGAAAAAAAAAAAAGGCTGTTATATCACATACACTGACAATACTGCATGGCTTTGACTGCAGTGCAGGGCATGATCTTTAGCCTCCAGGCTAAACAGTACCCTCTAAAAACTAAAAAGTGGCATCAGAACCAAAAAGTGAGATTCAATAGTGAGAATTCTGCCTCCAGCAGGAGTGACAGCATCCCTAAACTCATTATGTCAGAAATTAAGGAACAAGCAGAGGAATCATTTTCGTATGTTCCTCCAAACTCTTCTCTAAATGGCAGCACAGGTAAGAACCTCTATGAAGACTATGGCTACAGGGCAAAGTTAAAAGGTTTTGTAACTACTAAACACTGTCCAGCCTGTCACCACCACAACTGGGACCGGTGAGCAATATCAGAATAAAACTTCCCCTCTGCAAATGGTTTCCAGTCACCTAAGTGTTACCAAGACAACTCCAGCGACCAGAATACAAATTACCTTTGGGGTACCACGGTAAACTCCAGCCCTTACCAACTCTGCATGCAAATTTAAATCACAACTCAAGTGACAACTGTGTAAACAGCAGAAACTATTAAACTATCACAGGAGTCAATGGTACTATAGTCAGGAAAAATGTTACTGGAGGCAGCAACAAAACGGAGCAAAAGGAGGAGGAGACACACACATAAAAAAAGTTCAGCCTTGTAATTCATGAGTGCCAGACGAGGGCTTCTCATTCCCTAGGAAACATCACTTTTTCTTTGACTTCTTCTTGTCCCGGATATCAACTATAAATAAGTCCCAATGTCGGGACAGAACTTTGCGTGTAAGAAAGCCAGGCAGCTTTGGGTGTCGAGAGATGCCTGGTTATAAACAACCCTGGTGCTGAGCACTTAAATTGCTTTATTTCTGACAACTGAAAAAAAAAAAAAGAGAAGAAGAAAAAAAGTATACCTTCTTCTGCCTTTGGCACTGATGCGTGAGGCAATCTTAAAACCCATGAGTGTTAAAGAAATGCTCTGGATGCACACACCATTCTGCAAAAATACTGATAAACCAAGCACAGTGGTAGCTACATTACTGGCTTGAAAAATTTAAATTAGTAAATAGCTTCAGCAAGTGTAACTGTAAGGACTTAGGCAACATGACGAAGAATCGTAAGATGCACAACGAGCTCAGAGACTGAAATCTGAGAACGAGACAGGTGGGAAACATCGAAAACTGCATTCCCCATTAAAGCTGGGTAACATATAGTATTTTTTTATCCTGTCAAAACGCTTTTCACTGAAGAGCCCCAAACACTACAACCAGAACAGTTAGAGTGCGATTTTCAGAAGACTGGTCATGACCCTGATTTTAGGCTTCCATCAAGATGTAACTTCACCTGAAACTTCTCATAACCAGCAAGAGCCTAGAGAGCTTTTCCTAAACTCCTTCCTCACCCTGCTGTCCCATCTTCATGCAGACTGTAACAAAAAAACCAACAACAAAAAGACCAAAGCCCTGCATTTTGGTAGGAGTGTGCTAAACTGGATCCCTTGAGAACCAACAGTGGGCCAGTAAGAATGAGAAAGATAATTAGATAAATGAAATAAACCACTCTGCTGTCAGAGCATCAACAGCCATTTAAGTTGTTGTTTGTTATGTTAGATATACAGAATAAATAAGATATGTTTTAGACTCCATGATTCTTGAATGATTCCTGACAGGAGGTCTGGACCCTCTGTCAGCTTTACAGATCACACACACAACTGAAAACCAGCTCAGAACTCCTGCTGTCCACATCTCACCTGGGTGAGATGTCTGGGTGTTGCTGAAGTGTTCACACACCTCTATTTTTCCTCTGACACTGACACTTTATCAAGTGCTTGGCTACAAGAGGATTTACTGATTAAAGTATCAACTGCGAGCAGCTCAACTGCAGCGAGACAAAAGCAAGGCAATGTCACTCTGACCGCTCTGGTCCACCTTTCCTTTTGCTAAGGTGAAGTCCTTTCTACCAGATTAATGAAGTGCAGCTTTTAAGTAAAAATTCTCTCTCCTGCCAGGTTAAATTACTGTTGGACAGTCTGTTTGACCAGGCAGGAACCACTGTTAGAGTATGACAATTTTCCAGGTGAGACTCTCTGTGCAGCTAAAATCACTTGAGACATTGATCATTCCATAGAAGATGATGTGGGGTTCAAGCTCCTATTAGGCCTTTCCTTGCCCAGCTGGAAGCAATGGATTAAATCCCAGAAGAGTTTATTTCAAAAATCATGAGGACTCTCTTCATGTCTGTGCATTAAAAACCCCTCACTTTTTATAGTATATGAACATTCAGAAAAAGATTTTGTAGAGCCTACCATGTTCGATGCTGGCTGGCTCCAAGCTGCCAAAGTATGCTCATCAGAGGGGACTCGAAGGGGTCATGGCACACAGTCATCAGGAAACCTCTGATGTTTTAGGTCAAAGAGACGTCACAGAGACTGAAAAGTCAGTTCTCAATTAAAATCCAATTCATTCAATCTTCAACTTGACAGTAAAAACCGCTAACTATTTCCACAAATTCTGTAAACTCTGGAGCGTTTGCTGCTTGTGTGAGGAGTCAGGAAGAGCTGCTGTGCCATCACACAGTGGTCCTCATGACAGTAAAGGTGCATCTGATGAAAACCTAGGTTTTTAGTGACAACTCAAGAGAAGATAAAAATGGGATCTAACTTCCATGCTGGCCTACATGATCCCAATATTACTTGGACATTAAGTGCAACTGGGGAAGAGGGGTACAACAGAGTATGATAGTCATCAGTTCTTGTGACAATGTGCTGGACTGTGCCACGCAGACCTTCCTCTGCAAATCCCACAGTTACTCCAGTCCGTGGCTTATCTTATGTGGCCACCAAAGCTAGGAGAGATGAATGTAGGTCTCAGACTAAATTTGCTGAGTAATTACCCATTCCTTGATGGTAACATTATAATTAAAAATAATGAAAAACTCGGAGATACGGAACTCCAGTTCCCAAAAGATCGCAGCCAATTATTCATCACTGTCAGAAGCTGCCCATTGAGTGGACAATCCCTTCCAGAGCCAGGTGCAGGACTCTCAAGGACTCAATATCTTGATTAGTGGGTTATCCAAAGCCCGCCAATAACTTCCACCATCTTTTCATCTGTGAGTCAATCTGGCAGCTGATGGAGTTATAAACCTCAGAACTTCCCTCCATCTTTCAGTCTCATGAACAACTTGTCTGCTCCTTCTCCCTCCCTTCCCATTTTAAACCAAGTTGTAAATTTTAGCCCAAGCAATACAGGCTGGCGACGTCTCACTCTTGCATTAATCATCTCACTTATGCCTGGTTTCACAAGACACTACACTTTACAGCAGAACTGAGTCTAAACTGAAAGCTCGTAACTCCCAACCAGCTGCAGCTGAGTGTCCTGCTGTGCTCTGCTGCAAAGGGAAGTGAGACTCCCTGAAACCTTCTGTCCACCCACAATATGGGAGAAGCAGTTTGAAACAGCCCCAAGGATGTCACGTCAACAGCAGCTCAATCTTGGGTCAGGTAATCACCTAATATACCTGGACATGGATGTGGCCGTTTATCATGAAATTAATTATTAAAGAGGACAGATGTCTAAAGACAACCACAGACCCCTCACTTCAAAAAAAAAGCTAACAAAACCCACAAACCCAAACTGACATCAAAGATGGAGCAAACGCAACTGGAAAATTTCAAAGCCAGCAGTTTCTCCAAATTGCCATATTTTAACAATTCTGTTCCTTCAAACTAGAGGCATTGGGCAGCAGGCATTTCCCTTCTGATGGACAGGGTCCAGCAGAAGCAGGTAACACACAGACTGACCCATCCTCCCTCCTCTGACTTTGGCTCTTTATTGGAGGAGTGGTGGAAGGGAGGAGTGAGTTAATAATTACTAGAGAAAGGAAGGGGCCTATGCTTGATCATACACCAACTTGCAAACTTCCTTTCTTGTGAAAGAATAAATGATTCAAGGATATGAAGCTGCCAACAGATAGCAGAGCAAAACCACTTACAATATTTTACTAAGAAAGCTTCTATTCCCTGCCTTGTGAAAAAAAAAAAAAGAAAAAGTTTTTTCTCAGAGCTGGCTCCATTCTTTTCCTTTTTTCTTCTCAGCTCTCAGTCTGTGGCGGTTCATTATGAAGATATGAACATTTTCCACTTTGTTCCTGGGTCAGCTAGGTCCTGTCATACAATTCAATTGGCAGGTGAATTTTAAATGGGTCTGAACTGATAGTAAGCCGTTAAAATGAAAATAAGCCGTTTGTCCCTGGGAATAGAAAAGAACAGAGGGGAGTTTCAGCATATCTGTATCTCCAGGTGACCTTTGTTATGTAATGCAGCTGCCTTACACTGATTTTTTAAATTTTTTTTTTTTCTTTTTCCATGGAAGCAACTAAGTCAAGGTTTGTTAACAGTGGAATAACTGTTTATGAAGGGGCAAATTTGGTAAATGCATATAATGCCTGGAAACACTGTAGGACTCAGGCTGTAAGAATCACAGCCTTTGGGTCCTGCACCCACAGGGGTTGCGCTCCTTGCCTATGCAGGACAGGGGCCTCTCATGGTGCCTACAAGGCTGCTGCATAGTGAGCAAGGACCAGCCACAGGGCTAAGGCTGCAACACAGAGAAGCACCTAAATCCAAATTAAGGACTAACAGTCCCCTGTCCTGCATAGCAAAGCTTTATTGGTTTGCTGTCAGTCTCACAAAGACTAAATCTGACTCTTCCCTAAAGCCAGAAGCACTATGTACACGGGTAGAAAGTTATTTTGGAGACAGATGAATTTATAAATAGTTGCTTAGAAGTCTTCAGGCTCATGCCAGTTTTCTGTGAAAATACCAAGTCTAACTCAATTCAGACACAGGCTCAAAACTTAGATCAAACCCTCAATCATCCTCTCCACAAGTCATCCAATGCAAAATGGACACATCACTAATATTTAAAACATAACTGAGGATGGTTTCTGGCTGCTTAGAGGACACTGTTCAAAATTATATCCTCTCAAAAAATCCCCTCTGATCAAAACCCAAGTCAGAAGACAAAACCCTCCTGCTTCCCCAAATCATGCTGTACTTCCAAACATTGCCTGGGAGAGCTCTCCTGATGGGTTAACCTGAATTTACGTTAGGCTCAAATGGAGAACAAAATCTGATCTTCTCTGTTTTAGCTGCAGTAAATCAAGAAGAATAGTGGAAAACCATAGACATCTGCTGCTGCCCTTGCAGTCACAGTCCAGTTTTCGCTGGAGTAAGTAGCTGAGCAATAGAAAATCTGCAATTATTTCAGCTTCAGGCCTGTCCTTAGAGATTCAATATGATCTAAAAACGAATAAAAGCATTCAGGACAAACACATACAACAAAATTACAATTTGAAATATGTTTCCATAGTCAGCAATAAGAGACTACTTAAATTTGATTTATACAAACATAAAATTGTGGAAAATATACAGCCTGAAGTGATATTTTCAACCCCTTTCCAATCACCAATTTGAAAAGCATGAATTGTTTTCCTCTTTATTTGAATTCATTCTTAAAGCCGGATGTTTATGTCAGTTTTTATTAGTTGTTTTCACTGCCATTTCTCAGTGTGATTTTACTGTACAACTTACCACACTGCAGAGTCTGGTTTTTATTGATGCAGCCAAGAGGCTGCCAGGGTGAAGCTTTAGTTTGTAGCTTAGTCATTTTATTATTAGTCTGTATTTTGGTGATCATCTTTTATAAATCAATAAAATATTTTATAACAACGAAAGCGAAAAAGCAGCAAAAAATTAAAACCTCCCTCTAACCTTGCAAGGACACAGCAGAGCCCTAAATCAGTGACACTTGAGGTGTGTCACATTCAGCCAAACACCCATTCTGTGGCTCCACTGCCTCAGTTTCCTTCCTTCCCCAGACCTCGGGTGCCCCAGGAAGAAATCCCAATACAAAATGGAACAAGCACATGAGCACACAGACACCAGCCCACAACCTCTGCTCCCCCAAAGCAATGTGTTGCCAAGCTCTAAAATAAGCTGGGAGAGGTGGAATAGAAAGGGAGTCAAGCCAGTCTCCACATTCCCCCCACACCTTTCCTTAACAGGATTTGTTATGTCACCTGTTGGTTATTTGTCCCCTCTGCAGGGACAAACCTCTTCTGGAGGGGCTACATCCCAGATGTCTCCAGGCTGACCATTCTGCCAACACTGAACAGCTCTCCCGTCCCAACCGAATGCTATACAGTGCTGGGCAGAAGCAGGATGAGATGCCATTTCCACACTGTAGCACTTTGCAATCTCTATTATTGGCAAAATAATAAATCAAGAGCATCATAACATCACATTTAAACAGCGACAATCTTCTCTACCTGCCCCCAGGGCATCTATAAATCACAACCCCTCTTCCAGAATGCATGCATCTGTAATTTTACAGATTCAAAAGGTCAAAACTTTACCTGCATTTATTTTAATGCTATTCATACATTATTAAAACCTTTTAGGAATTACCCGTTCGTTCCAGACCCTCCTACAGGGCTGGGCAGCAAGGGCATGCTAGCGAGGGAACTGTTATATAGGCCATGTCAAGGACAAGAAGTCAAAGACAAGCACGGAACAGAAAGATGCTAAATAAGGTAATGTCTTAGTATTTCTCATTTAGCTCTAAAATAACCATTTTTATTTAAATTTGCATGCATTACACAACCAACACGACACTCTGATTTGAGCACGTCCAGCCCTTTATCTGAAAGTAGTAAGATGCTCTAGAAAGATTCCCACATAAATTGTAAGGACCAAGCAAGAAATCAATCCACCTGCACAAGAAATTCAGCTGCTTCTGATCTATTTATGAGAGGCCAAAGCACCAAACAGCCTACGGAGATGGAATAATCACAATTCATCTGAAACTCTGAGAAAAGACTGATCCCACATAGTCAGTCCTAATTCCTCCTCAAGCAGTATGTACTGGAAAGCCAACATCTGCCATAATTTTACACCCCCTTGCAAGAATGAAGTAATACTGATTTTTGCCCAGAGAAAAAGATGAGAAAAATAGAGACACATAAACAACATTTAACAGCTTTTCCTAAAGCAAATTTATTTTTTTTAGCACTCCCTTTGAAGATTAGTAACTAGTTCACTCCTGATTAGTTTGAAAGATTTAATTCAAAACACGGCAGAAGGCAGCATGACAAATCAGGTGTTGAGCTTAACCAAAAAAAAAAAAAGAAAAAGAAAAAAAAGAAAAGATGCCAACTTTTCATGTAATATTTTCTCTAAGCAGCATTATACAGCTGCAAACAGGTAAAAAATCCTGCCAACTTTAGCATAGAGCATTGTCACTGCTTTGTGTGACAGCACTCTCTGTGCCTTAAAAGGGGAAACGGCCCATTAGCACAAAACATAACGACGTTTTGTGAAAAGTTTTAACCTACTTGCTGGAAAAAAATCTTCTAGCACTAGTGTGTTTGCACACGCACACATATGCATACGCACCCTCATATATAGTTGTTATGACCCTAACTATCTCTCCTCAGTTATTCAGAAAGTATGCAACTCTTCAACTGCTACAACCACCTATCTAGCAGCAATATACCTTTCCAAGCACCCTCAAACTCAGAAATATGATTTATGTGGTTATAGCTCCTTTTTTTCCAGGATACATGATTTACTTATGAGATAATAAACATATACATGATTACTGTTTATAACGCTCAAGTGCCTGTCACTGGTTACTTATTCAAAGATTGTGTGGACAAGAAGCACAACCCTATGACCAAAGGATGCACACGTGGTCCACTTTCCAGCTACCCCATGGCTCCCAAACCTCAAAACACCCTCCAAACCCCGTCTGCAATGTCATTCTCTGACACATGGAAACCTGTGCTCCACTTTGAGTTTTCAAAACTTGCTTAAGCCTCTGCACACAAAAGACTTCAGGACTGAGCAGGTAGGAATATTCAGTCTTTGTGACGTCCCATGAAAATCTGTGCTGGGGTGTTAGGAGCCATGGCCAGCAGGCCATCCTTCTGCACCACCGATGGCAGCAAACTGCCTGATTTTTAACAAGACAAATAAACACGTGACAACCTACTTTTTAAAAGAACTGCCAGGAACCTCAGCCTCCTGCCAATGGCTGTTGGCATTTGAACACTAAAGAAATAAGATTTCACTGGAAATTCAGGGAATTCAGGGAGACCTGAGGTTAGTGCTTCATCCTCCCTTTATTCCATCAATGGATGTACACTAGTAGAGTACCATGGGAAAGAACCACCAAGCCCAGCTGTGGCTGTAGGCAGCACTTTATGAAAACAGCTAGTATCTTAAGGTAGTTTCAGGCCATGCACTGTATTTTGACCACTCTCTCATCCATTTGAAAATAATGATGGGAATCCTGCTCCTCAGTAAGAAAACCATCTCCGACAACAATGATGAACTGGGAAGCATCTGGTCTGCCTTCCTCTATCCTAATCTCATGGGAAGCTGCTACCAATCTGACCTTTTGACTGGGTTGTGCTTGAATTATCCTGGTAGGCTCACCCTTTCAACCCATCTCCTGCTTTCAGTTCATCATAATTTATTGCCTATTTCCATAATGTGCTCCTTTGGTGACCTGTGTATAAACAACAGTCGCTCATACAAATCAAAATTTGTTTCATTTGGTTCAAATGCTTTCCTATTTACCTGGCATGTGTGTAGTATTTGGGACTAAATATCTCTCACTTCAGATATCCCACATATTATCCTAATGTTGCATTTCCTTCTCATTTGCCTTGTAACATTTGCAAGAATGAATCATGAAATAAAATTGTTAAGTTATGATGCTGCTTATGTTACCGTGTTTGGAATAAATAGACTTTATCATCACAACATGCTGAGCCACACTAATAGCCATCAGGACATCATCAACTCACTGTGCTGCAGCATCACATGGCCATTCCTAAGGGCACAGGCTGAGGTTTCTCCAATGCCTGAAAAACTCAAAATACACTTTATTTCTTAACATCCCTTGAGATGTCATTGCCCTGGAAAAACTTCCGATGAACAATCAATACCAATGGCAAAGCCGAACAGGTTTAATTCCTCTCCTAAGAACGTTATCCGCTTTTAAGACATTCATTGAAAATATTTACATAACTGTTCCATCTAATTTACAGGATGTTCTGACTATCAGTTTGATGGAAATATTACCTACTAAGTACTAATATCAATTATGACTTCTTGTACACTTAAAACATACCACATTCACTGGTTTGTACTTGTAAATCAGTAAATTGACCATTAATGTAGCACCAAGGCCACATTCATACCTTTGCTGTAGAGGACAGCACAGCACCTCACGTGAAAGCAATAAAAATCAAGGAAATAAACATGTTTCACAGAAAAGATCAGCCTTTTTGATGTATTTGAGCTTAAGTTTGGAGCCACTCACCTCTCTCTGCTACTCCCTTGCCACACAGCATGTATAGCACGCGCTTGCGCATAGGCACCGCAAGCTTTATGCTACAGTACATGGCAATGAGCAGCTGAGTTTAAAATACAACCACAAGAGTCTGTAAGAAGTAAACCACAGTGGGTTTACTGGGTTCATCAGGGTGAGCGTGCAGATTATTTCTGGTTGCAGCATGAAGCTCACAGGAAGCTTCTGTTTTATTTTCTTTCTAATAGGTCGGAAGCTTCTTGTCTGCATTTTGTTACCTATCCTTGAATAATAAAGGCTGTTTGTTCAATGGTGCAGCACCTCAGCAAATGAATAAGACTAAACAAATTTATTCCTAGTGAATCTTCACTGATCTCACTGGTTTAATTACATCTAGATCTCAGACTGGCAGAAGTGGGAACCAGCATGAATCTCATGTTCTAGGTCCAGGCAGCCCAGAGAGTCTCCACTCTATGCTGGCTCTGATCCCAACAACTTTAACTGAATCCTTTACCCTCTCATCTTGGTTTCCCATCTTTTATCTGGAACTTTAATACATACTTCAGAGCCCTGATAAAAACAATCCTATTATTTAAAGTTTGCAGTGCTTTGAAGATGAAAAGGGCTATGTTTTGTCACTAGTGCAGCTTCAACAGAAAGATGTGGTTTATTTTTGCTCAGGAAATTTCTGCCATTTAGTTCTGTTTGAAGAATGTATTTATCTGGAGAAAAATCTTACTTTATATGAATAAAAAGTAATGTATTTAGTAACTGTATGGGAAAAAAACCAAACAAAGGCAAAACCAACACCCCCCCCCACCCAAAAGAGGAAACATGTCACAACCGGAAGAGATCCTGGACATTAAATGTTGGCTGGATCAGTAACCTGCATTGTCTCTTCAAAGCACCCTGGAGATCTAGGGGATTCCTGGAGTGATCCTACATGTCCATGACAAGCTAGAGCAGGTAACTGTATTGCATAAAAAGCTCTGAGAGTCCTAAGCTTCAAGAAAGGTTTGCTTTTTGCTTAGTTATCCTCATTTCATACTTAAGATAATAATGCAGTAGACCTTCCCTGTGAATTCAGAACCTCACCTGCTGGTGTCCATAGAGATTTTCTGTCTGAATGAGCAGTTCTTGCTCCTAAAGTGGGTTCTACTTCACCAAAGCTGTGTCGGTACGTATTGCCATATTAAAGTGCATGTTGCAGAACGTGACCTAAAGGAATACTTTATATGCTTCCCTGAGTTCTTGCTGGTCAGAGGCGTATGACAGCTCAGGCCTGAAGCAAGGAGGCTACAGGGATCTAGACTCGCCTGTTGTTTCCACACACTGACCCAATCCTGCTGCACAAACTGCCAAGTTCATACTAATTTCACAAAATATAACATAATGTGATTTCTTTTTTTACCCCCTTTCTTTCTAAGAGGGGGGTTGCTTTTGTTTTGTTTAATTTGTTGTAGCTGATGGCATGTTTGAGGAGAGCAGCATCCCAGTTACAATAGTTTTGGAAGCTGGATTCATTGTGTTGTGACGGGTTGCTCAGGGCTCTCTACATTTTTCCATTTCCCTTGGCAGAGTTGCAAGCAGTACAATGTCAGAAGACAAATTACAGAGGCATTTACCCAGTTCTGGGGCTCGTCGTTTGCTATTCAGCCTTGACCAAACTGGCATGATGTACTGAGTGCGCTCTGCTGCTCGTGGGACAATTTTCTTGGCACTGCAAAGAGACTCCTTGTCATATTTTTGGACAAATACACTGTGCTGAACATGCCTACGTATTTTAAGCCACAACCCTAGTTGACGTAAACCAGTGTAGCTTTACGGAAATCAACATTCACTGCTGGTGAGATTCAGTCCTTCAACGTCACATCAGTTTGAGAACAGGGATTTTGAAATACACAGCGCTGCAGGATTTGTGTTTGTTTATTACTGTACAAGCTTTAAAACCGTCATCATAAAAGCTTCTAATACAATCACCAACCAACACCATTCACCCAGAGCAGTATGTGAACTTTGCCAGCTTTTAAGTAATGAACATGTGTATTATATGTGCTGTTACCCGGTCTATTTGTAAAGTCACCCACAGCTCAGCAATGGCAGAATTCACAGCAGGGCAAGTTTACCAGAGAAGCCCACGTCACACCCAGTAACCTGACAATCTCACATCTCACAGGGTGTTAATTCTCCTTCAGTGGTCTTCCTGCCCCTAACACTCTTTCATTTTTTCCCCCAAGAGTTTTTCCTCTATCACAACAGCCATTTCAGCCTCTAACTTCAACGGCATTACTTCGAGAACTTCTTTTAATGCACCAATTCCTGGCTACCCAAGATACAGGCAGGTAGCTGTGTATTTCACGTGTAACCAGTCTGGTCACTTTCTCCCTGCCAGTTCTTGGGTCTTATGCTCCGTCTCGTAAGTTTGAGAGAGATTCACTGAACTATTAGCCAAAGTGCTTGAGCTTGTCTGTGGATTCACAAACACATTTGTGGAGATTCAATGGATCAAATCCACTGTGGCAGGGGTAGTTCTGCAAATCTAAGTTGAGCTGTGCTCCCTTATAGCAGTCCTGTGTTCATGCCCATGTCAAGAAATCCCATCAGGCATGCAGCCCTGACGCAAAGAAAATATATTTTACTCAAATATGCAGAGCTCCATCTATTATTCACTTCAAAGCCTTTCCTAATATATTCTAAGGTTCTGGAAATTATTCCTTGAACAGGTTAATTCATTAAATAGTTGAAATACTTTTCATTCTTTGCTTACACAAAGAGTTTATCCTGTGTTTTTGCTGTAATGATTATTTGTATAAGACATTAACTTGACTAGTAATAGACAATTTAAAGAAAAAAATATATCAGCTAAATATATTTATGTTAAAATAGGTTTCTGCACCAAACACAGAAACATAATGCAATTCTGCTTCTTTTCACCACCACTTTGATGGATGGCGATGTTATGGAAAAGAGGAGGAGAAAAAGGAGGAGAAACTTGCATTAGCACAATACAGCAGTGCATAAAGGTTTCAAAAACAGCCGTACTGCAGAATCTGGGAGTGAGGAGGAAGAGCTGATCTTAGGAGGAAAAGCTATTACAGGTTATATGAAGGAACAATCTAGCTGGGGATTCAAAGCAAGGATAATGGCCACTGGGTTCATCTCCCTGGCTGCCTCCTTTACATGGAAAGGCTCAAAATTAGCAATGTCTGCATTATCTTTAAATCCCATAAGGGATTAGGAAAGAACTCAGTTTAAATGTGAACCACTCATTCCCCGTTCTCTTCCGTTCCACCCCCGTAACACCCCCACTTGCCCAAGTCGTTCAGTCCCAGTACCCTGTCCACCCCAGCACGGTCACAGCTCTGGGACAAAGATTATCCTTATCACATGCCTGCATGACGTCCTGAACTACAAGATCCTAATTCCTCATGACAGTCCCCTTGGGGGCTGCCTCCATAAAAATAAACAGTTATTAATCACCAACAAATTTATTAGGTTGCTAGATCCCATGTGTATGGGTGCACACACATGTGTGTGCATCAGCAAGAAAGACTCCAAAAAAAACATTTCCTGATTTATTCTTTGCTGAAACAGAGTCACTGGAGACATTTCTGTTTGCCTGGGCAGCACTGAGACAAAAGACCAAGTAAAGCAAACATGCCAACTCTTCTTAGTTTTAATCCTTTTCCCAATTCTTTCTTCTAATATATAGTGTCATTTTGCACCTAAGTGAACCCTAGCAATACCATTGAGTCTTTCTTGCAGAAAATGTTAAAATAAAGTCTAAATCATAGAATTTAGATCTTCTAAATCATAGATTTAGAAGATCAAAAGACAGAGAACTGCAGTGACTCAGAGCCCTGAAAATGGTTCCTGAGACTTCAGGAAGCCTGAGGGAACCTCACAGAGTACCACTAAAGGGATGCTTTCTGAATTATCTAAAGCAAAACAATTGGAAACCAGAAGTACAGAGGAACTGAGTCTTTATCTGAACAAGTCTAACACTCAGGATATCTTCTCATCCCATGAAAGAAGCAGGAGAAAAAAATAATCCTACTGTCTAGGAAGTGACAGCTGGAAACTATAATGGTGTTTACTGTCTCAAATGCTTCACTTTCACACAGAAGAGTTTGCTTCTATGCAAACTCTCTCCTATGCCAGGGATCTCCCAGCCTTTCAGGGACCATCTATATTGTCACTGCCACAAGACAGGGACCGTCACTTCTGTGTCATGCATATCCACAGTGAATAATAACGAGAGCCAGCCAGTCTCCCCCCCTCAGACTGTATGCACATATCCCAGGTTGAAAGTCTCATTTTCTTATCAGAGTTTATTTTCCTTCAGGCTAAATCCTTCACCATCTTTTCTCTGACTCCTGCCATATGCAAATGTCAAAGGGTCACATACAAACAGTGAGATGGAAAGGAATAAGGACAGAAACATCTACCAACCGGAGCAGTGCTGCCTGCAGACTCGGTCCCAGACCAGAAGGGTTTTCCTCCTTGCTGTCTTTCAGCATAAAGGAATAAGCACTGCGCAAATATACAATGTAAAAGGAGATCCTGAGATGCAAAAAGGACTTTAATGACTGACTTTCATTGGGATCCTGATTATGCTTTGCTTGCAGTGCTCGTCCCATTTGGAATAATGTTGCATCATTTCCCTGATAAAGAGAAGGAAGATGGCCGACCTTCTGGATTCACTGAATCTCAGAAAATGCAGGTTGTTCTCTTCCAATTCAAAGAAGTGGTAGTGACAAATTTTCTAGCAGCTATTCAAGGACTTAAAAGAGCAGTTAAGCTGCCACACTCAAATATATCCCTCTCCCTAAAAAGATTTTGTAGGCCCCCATACCATTTGTGTATTTGGAATGGATTTCCATACTTTTGAACTGAAACAGATGGAGATTAAGTGACATGCATAGAGGGCCCAGAAATTTTTCATCTAGCAATCAGAGACTGAAGAGTTTTGAAGACTAATTCAAAAATTACTAAAGAAGCCATGACAAGGCCAAAGCTGTTGCAGGTTGTGCTAGGTCACAACAGAGCTCACTGCTGAAAGTCAGACATTCTCTGTGAGACTGAAACTCCCAGTGTCAAAACTCAGGATGGTTTTTCCTCCTGGATTTCCCTCTTTCCTCTCTGTTCCACACACATACACGTTTACGCATCAGACATAAGCAAATGTGAGAGACTATAAATTGACAATCATGCCTTCTAGAGGTTTGAAAGGACAGAAATAACACTAATATTGATAACTGCTCAGAGACTGTGGTCTCATGGAGTGAGACACAGACTCTTTTCATTGCATTTTATGCCGGAACATTTCTCTATCAAGCTCGATGGGATGAATTAGCACAGAGATGCCATGTCTGCTATCAGATGAGCCTGTTCAGCCAGTGTAATGTTATCTTGTTCCACTCTGATCCTAGAAGAGCTTCATTATTTCTACCTAATCTCCACGAATACCACTTCTGGAGACCAAATCACTCTCAAGCTTCCTATTTCAGTGCCTTTTCTGCCAACCTGCACCAGTAATCTGCACTCACTGTTACCCCTCTCTTCAGTGCCAGCTTATATTACAAGACCTCTAAGGAACAAAGCGTGAAGGCCCAGAGGAAGACCCTGTACTGCAAGAGGGCAGGAGCTTCCCATGAGCGCTGGCTGCCATCACCCTAAAAGGAGTCATCCTCTTGTTTGAAATAAAGATGGGTGAAGAAACACAACTTCAGCAAAGGCTGCTCGGGGATATATAAAAGGTGTTTGAGAAGCATTCAAAGATCCTTGTGAAAATTGCCCATCATATACAGAACTCCAGCCAACAGATACAGCAGCTCTTAATGTACTAAAGTTCACTGTGCTGCTTAGAGCTCCTGGGCTGACACTTGAGCCAAAGTTTCATTTCACATTTGCTGCAGAGTAAGCATATTCACACAAGGAATCACCCCACAGCACTGACAGACAGATGCACAATACCAGTGACACACTTGTGTCCTTGAAGACTCAGAGTCTCCTGAGGGAGAGACAAACACAGCCAGGCTCTAGTACTTGTATCCTAATGGAGTACCAAGGAAACCTGTAGATTCCTCAGACCCTCATGGGAATCCCAGGCATGGAAAAGCAGCAGCAGCCCCAAGCAGAGGGACATGGAGGTGGGTACCTCTCACAGCTGCCCAGGACGACTTTACCCCCCATGCTGCTAGCTCCAAATAACGTGACTGGGTCTTTGAAAGAGCCTCCACAAGTTTAAGAGCAAGTCAGGCTGAGAGCAGCTGTAGAGAAGAATAGGAAAGGTCTATTTCCCAGGAAGATCAGCCTCCTGTACAGGAAGGACAGGGCGTCCAGTGTGCCAAAGATGTGTTCTTTGCCAAAATGCCAAAAAGAAGCAATAGAAAGCTGTAAGCCAGCCTGCCAGTTCCACAAGCACAAACTGACTCCAAAGCTAACACTGGATTACAAAGAATTACTTTTCTGTTTGTGTTAAGCAACCCTCTCCAATAGCACTTTAAAAAGCTCGCTATTTAAGCACCTAATGTTGAGAACACCTGACAATTAGCAGCAGAGATAACAATAGTTAAAATAAAAACCATGTATAATTAAGAAGAAACAAACACTTCGGTACAGGTTCTACGTTTCCCCCACAGAAATAGTTATGTTTTCTACACGAAGTAGTATTCTGGTTATAGCACACATTAAGCAACTAGGAGGAAAACAAATAATAATCAGAGCATGGAAATCACAAAGCAAGTTAAACAACAGCAAAGAATTTTCAGCATCCTAACACAAGAGGAAATATTTAGAAGTTTAATTAGCACTGACCACTGTACACTAGGCTCGCTATTTCCCAAGGGGCTTGACATTTTGGATGGTGCAAGAAAGAACTGTTGTTAAAATCTAAAAACCACTTTGAAATACAAAGACTATTTGCACAGCATTAAAATAATAGCTGGAACTGTCAGTCTGGGCTCAGTGCGAGCAGAAATATTCAGAAGAAGCACGTGAACATGCCAAGTGATGCACTGCGGAGATTTTTGCAGAATGTTGCCTCACATCCTTGTACCTGTAAGCCAAGGCCACTGACAAGAGCAGAACTGTATCTGCTCCAGGGCAGCCACTACTAACTGACCTGTGTTTCTCCACCTGCCTTCAGAAAGTTACTTCTGACCTATAAAAATGTAAAATTTGCTACAAACCCCAAGCACAACTATTCCTTCAAGTCTTTTCCCATTAACGCCTCCTACAGAGTCACCACTACAGGGTAAACAAACCACCCCGCAAGCCACAGCACAGCCACAGCTGGTCTATGGGCAGGCAAGGAATACAAAGCTGCTGCTCCCAGTTTTGGAGAGGACGTTTCCAAAGGATTTCCTCTGGATGGCAGTTTCAGCTACTATCACCCTGCGGGCAATATAAAACCTCCTGGCTCCTTGGGAAGGTTTTTCCTAGAGTCTTGTTGTATTTCACCCCAAGTGATGTACAGTCTCCTTCCCCCCACCCTCCCTTCTGATCCATGCTGAATGCAGGCACCAGTGCCTCCACATGGGTCTTTCTCCTCCTTTCACTGCATTTTTGCACCAAGCAAAAGTTTCCTGTCCTTCCTTTAATGCTCAGCTGTCAGATGGTTTACTGGAGTCTCCCAATCTCTTTTGCCTGCTCCAATCTGCCAGCAAGTCTAAGAATCTCCGGCACTATTTTCTGTGTTTCCCCATTTCCTGAACACCTCCCTTGAGCAGCCACCTGCTATAGTACTTCCATTCAAATCTCTCCGAAAGCCCCAGCTCTGTCATAGTACTGAAGAAAAACCTGGTAGAAGCCACACCAAACAAGGTTTTGTCATGAACAGCAAACTACTGACAGTGAAGCCAAACTTGGCAGCAACAGAGACTTGCTTGAGGCACTCATGACAATAAGTCATATTGCCTTCTGAAATAAATATGGCATCAGTGATGACAAATGCTCTCAGTGACTGGTCTCTGTGTTTTCATGTAAATAAGAAGGAGTTTTGATCTGCTTAAGGTCAATTTCCATCACACCAGTTTATATTTGCATTGGTTTTATTTTCTTATTCATTTATCTGCTTTGCATTCCTAGAATCCAAGGTCTTCACAACAGACCTCAATGTCTTTTTTTTTTTTTGCTACAGAAACAAATAATAGTGCCTAATTCTGCTGATGTAAGCGCAGAGCCATGGGCACATCCACCCAGGAGAATTTTTTCAATGCCATACAGCTCTCTTAGTGTGACAGGGGGTCCAGATGCAGTCATTACTACTGTCGATCTTTAGGATCCAGAGATCAAGAACCACCTTTATCATTCCACCCACTCTTTTGATGAGCTTAAATTACTTCCAGGGGCCACGATATGGCGAACATCTGTGTTTGCTGATGGTTATTTGAGAGTTACACTGTGTGAACCAGAGATCACTGGAAAGGTTCATTGACTTCAGAGCCTGTGTCAACATACACCAGGTGAGAATTTGACTCTTTCTTTGTCTATTGGAAAGACAAAGAGCTTCTGCTCTTGAGCCTGTGAGACAGAAATTTGTGCACCCTGGATCTTCTGGTATTTCATTTTGCCAAATGAGCGGAGTTTGCCCTTAAAAGCAACCAATTCTCCCCTGAAAATCGGTATTTGTCACTTTTAAGATGGCAAAAAGGGACAAGTTATAAGCATATACCTCTGTCCAGACAGCACCAGGGACATCTGTAGAATCACATGCCTTTAATTAACTGAACAGAGAAAGCATCAGGCAAATTTTAGACAAGATTCAGACCTGCATCAAATACAGACCCAAAATAAGTGAACAAAATCCACACAAAGTGGTATTGCTTAGTGTTTTCTGAAAGCAGTTTATGTTTCAGAGACAAAGCCCTCTTAACCTCTGAGATGTTTGGGGGGTTTTCTGTCTCACCAAAGTGGCATTTCAGCTGTTGGGATGCAACCATAACAAGTCATCTCCTTTCCCCTCTGACCTGTGAGCCTGAAACTGGAAATTTTATCACCAAAACCACAAGCAACATGAAGCTTTGCCAGATCCAGAGGTGGTGGGAGCATGTTCTGTTCCCTCAAAGATTAGTTATTAGACTAAGACAATGTGAGATATTAGTTAGTAAATATACTAGAAAAATAAACTCCTGTATGTTTTTAATTAATTATTGAGTTCAAGCAAAGAAAGGCAATCTTTCTGGTACTTCATTAGCACAGGATACTTTTCTTCTCTACAAATATAGCACCTGTATTTCAATGGAAAGCACACTTATTAAAATAGGATGCTTATTTATTGAGGTAATTTAGGCAGATAATCATTATTTTTCACACAGAATTAATATTCTACAAAGACACCAGGTTCAGAAGTTTATCACAGCTAGAAAGGGACAATATTTATTTACACTGCAGCATTCCAGAGATTTCCCACAGAGCACTAAAATCACTGGGAACTCTCACCATGCAGTCCCTCCCTCTTGATTGTGCGTTACTTAGGAGGGAGGGAAGAAAGAAGTGTGCCATAAGCAACAGCAAGGTCTTAAACATATTCACATTTGGATGTGCAAAAGTCCTTTAAATGGCTGGTTAGAAATTGGTGGATTTTATTCCATCTGACTGACAGTGAGTCTTCTAAGTTAAAACATTCTGAAACCAAAGGAAACTCTTCTCTCAGTTCTTCCAGTTTTACTCCCGAATTAGTTTCTTTGGATAGAAAAAAAAATTGCCTCTGGTTCCAAATGAGCATTCCCCCACCCCTCTATCTTTACGTTCATATCAAGTTATATCTGCTACAAAGAAATCAAGCAAAATAAAGATCTTTATTTCAGCTTTTAAATCACTTGAACCCAAACTAAACTGCAAGGTGCATTCATCAAAGGGTTAAAACACGTGCATAGCTCTCCTCACTGTAAACTTAATGCTGTAATTTTGATTATTTTTAGAGTGAATAGTTTTTGTCACTTATAAAAAAAAGCTTAACACAAAAATTATTGGTTTATAGCTTTTTTATTACTCACACTGCAGTAAAAATGGAAAGGCATTGTTTTTTACCACTGTAGCTTATTGATGCCTTACAATAATCCATACGATGATCAATGATGCCATAAGAGAATTAAAAGGCAACAGCACACTAATAAAACAACAAAAGCTAATATAGATATCAGCATGTACTAAGTGCCATTATATTTAAGTGGTCTCCACAAGGAGAGCCAAATCTTCTTTATACACAGTACAACCCTTGTTTACATGTCTGCTCAGAGCAGCATGATTAACTTGACCAGGCTTGGTAACAGAGCAGTACTCTTTAGCCCGAAGAGTGAGATACGATATAATTACTCTCTCAGGAGAAGGCTGAAGGCAAGCCTCAGAGCTGACCTTCCCAGACACTCACGTACAATTGTGTCTTAGCATTTAATTAGTCTAATCTGACCTGAAAATATTTGCTACCACATCAGCACCGTGAAGGAACGCGTAGCACAAAGTCAAAGGGGCAGCAACTCAAAACAAACTCAACCTACCACTGTAAAACAGAATTAAAAATAAAAGATGGTTTTTTTAAAATCACTAAGCATTGTCAAATATTCATCTCTGACAAGGATCAGAAGCACTGAGCAGAAGACACTGAGCTACCTCTGGGTCCCAGCAACTGTAGAAGAGCTCATTAAAAATGCATCCAAGAAACAATTTTCTCATGCTGCAAATCAACTTTTATTTAAACAAGCTAAAAACCAGACAACTAAAGAAACTACAGGGAACCAGGCATCACACACATCTCAGAACCTCCAAGGCTTTGTGCTGGAGAGCAATCACTCAGCCCTGAATGCCCGGGCTGGACTCTCCATGAGAGCACAAAGAGCTTTCCAGTTCCCCCAGGAATCCTTAATTCCTCAATCTGAAAGATTGCTCTTGGGAACTTAAGTGATTGGCATTTGAAGCCAAATGCAAGTTATTAAACACAAAGAAAACAAAGGTTTCTAATACTTGTTTTTCGGTCTTAGTTCACGCTTTGCTTCCACAGCATCATGTTTTAACCCCAGCCAGTAACTAAGCACCACACAGCCACTCGCTCACTACCCCCAGCAGAGTTGGGGGAGAGGATCCTAAGGGTGAAAGTGAGAAAATTCATGAATTGAGACAAAGACAGTTTAATAGGTAAAGTAAAAGATGCTCATGCAAGCAAAGCAAAACAAGGAATTCATGCACAACTTCCCACCAGCAGGCAGGTGGTCAGTTACCTCCAGGAAAGCAGGGCTCCATCATTAATAAAGGGTACTTGGGAAGACAAATGCCATCACTCTGAACTTCTGAACTTCCCCCCCCACACTTCTTCCTCCTTCCAGTTTTTTATTGCTAAGCATGACATCACGTGGTAGGGAATAGCCCTTTGGTCAGTGGGGATCAGCTGTCTCAACTGTGTCTACTTCTAATTTCTCATGCACCCCCATCCTGCTTACTGGTGGTGGGGTGGGGTGAGGAGCAGAAAAGGCCTTGATGGTGTATAAGCCCTGAACAGCAATAAGTAAAACATCCCTGTGTTATCAACGATGTTTCCAGCACAAACCTGAAATGTAGCCCCATTATAGTCACTGTGGAGAAAATTTACTCTATCCCAGCCAAAACCAGCACACACAGATACCAGTGGATGTCACCTTGTTCTCAGAGTCCAGTATTGGATGGCATGAACCTACAGTGCCACATCTCACCCAGGAGATGTATTATCTTTTGAAGTTCCCCAGCTCCTCAGATTTTCCTCCATCTGCTGACTACGCTCATCTCCGAAGACGTGGTCCTTTGAGCACTCATCCTAAACACTCAACAACCCCAATTTCAAATGCCCTGGTCTTGTTCCTTCCTTCCCTAGGTTTATTCCACGCCACAGAGCTTTGCGCAGTTTATTTTGGGGGTAATTAAGCATCTATTACAGCCTCTCATACAGCCTGACAGCTACACTGAATGCTGAACAGTGATGGAACAAGGTGGGAAATGGAGCACGGGAGGTAGGGGTGTGTGTGTGTGGGTGGAGGAATCACAAAGCTTCCTATAGCAAATAAGAACCTGCTTTTTGGTTGCTCCTTGCAAATGCTTGGGCTTTTATCATAGAGTCTGTATGTCTAAAACAAAATTGATCTTTACCCTAAACTCCCTGCAACCTCATTTCTCAGTCAGCAGCTACCCTCACATTATACTCCCCCCTGTAGTCTGTGCCTCATTTTTTAGACTGATACCTTTTTCTATTTTTTGCCATCCAAATAGCACCTCGTACACCCCAAGCTCCTCTCTGCTTATAGGCACAGATCTTTGGAGTCTTATCAGTCCTAGGCACTGCAGGATTCTTCTCTCTGTCCCTGAATAAATGCAGATTTCCTTTTCAGCTGTTTACCTCCAGCCAAGGACTGGTACAAACAAGAAGAAAAACTGACCAGCACTTTGGCACATCAGCCCTCTCCATGCATCCATTCCTCCACCGATGAACTCTTGCTCCTCTTTTATTGCAGCAAGGATGAACTTCCACCTTTTCTCCAGCCTATTTTCAAAGCAGCTGTTGGTGGATTTTTTTTTTTCCTTTCCCTCCCACAGTCTCTAATGTTACACAGGAACTGCCATAATCTTGAGGAACAACACTACTGCTTTCAAATACTTCCTTGAAGATGCCACTTGCTACACCACCTAAGAAAAACTAAATACAGGTGAAGTTTGTAATGTGTTCTTTCTAGCATTTATTATACTGACCTCTGCACAGAATCATCCCCTTATGCTTCCTCATGTGTGGACTTCAGAAAAGGTCTTTTTGTTCTGAAGTAACACACAGTAAATACAACACAGTCCCAATCACGCAAATAATGAAAATCGAACTGACATAAACCATGTTACTATAATCAAGATAGTCCTTATGTCTCTCACACAATTTGCTGGCCAATCTACCTAACCAATTCTAATACTACAAAAATTACAAGCAATGTTTTTTTGACTAGCTAAAACAAACATGCTTGTCAGCCCTACTATGTTTGCATCCATCATAAGGTTAAAGAACTTCCAGAATCAATAAGTAAAGCCAGTTCTGACTGAAGTCCCACAGAGTGGGGCATGAAACCCCAGTGAGTTTCATTCTGCTTTTACTTTTGCATCCTCATTTTGGTAGGACAATCCCTAGAGAAGTCTATTCATATGCAATGTAAGGTCCCCTTTTCATTCCCGGTGCCAAAAATAATGCATTCCCATCTGTTCACAACTAACAGACATGAACTGCTTCCACAATTATCCCGTGTAAGAGCTGGAAAAACTCACGCCAAGCTCTGCCCAACACAAACACACACCGAGACAAAACCGCTGAAAACACAACAATGTCAACCCCTTCACCACACACCTCCATCCCCCCTCTTGTGTCACCAGCAGAAAGATGAGAATTAATAAGAACGCTGCTTCCCAAGAGCTTTGCTGAACTGAACAAGGAATAGATCTGTCTCATTCTGTTTTATTATTTATAACACCCCAAATCTCTCTCGTAAGCAGCCAGTGCAAAGGCAGTGACAAGAAGTGAATATGAATGGAAAGCTTCGTAAACATACAGGAAATCGTGCCAAAAACCCACAACAAATTTCTTAGAAATAAGAACTCAAAACTTCAAAGTCAAGTCAACCGAAAAGCAACCTGTCAGGGCAGTAACAAAGGAAGTTGGTGCCACGTGCAGTGCAATTACTCCATCTGCAAATCCTGCTGAAGTGCAGAATTGATTATAAAAATAATTGCATCCAGCAACGAAGGCCCTCCCCGCTCATCAACTGAAGGAAATATATTGTCTTTGGAAGGATATAAGCAAATGAGGGGAGAAAGCTAAGGGGAACAGAACAAAAGGGACATCCCAAAATACTTGTTACAGTTCACTTTGTGATTTTATGTGTGTAATTGAGAGCTATCAGAACTGCAAAGTCACTATTACTGCATGGTCATCATTAGCTCAAAATGGTGCTTGAAGTTAATTGGCTCAGAGGAAGAAAAAGAAGATCAAGGACACACATAGTTGTGCTGCTGGCAACAAAATGCTGAAATAGAAGTAATGTATAATGAGAATTTCTTTCGGTATATTCAACACTGCCGCATGTGGAAATAGAAATAAAAGAGTTCTGCCTAGAGTTTTTATTACCTATTGATTTTAAGGCCTACATCAAATAATGGCAATGGTTTTGAATTGACTGTTGCAGAAGCATATGCTCCAGCATATGCCTAAACCTATGCTAATATGACCAAAAAAATAGCTTTTTTTGTAGGATCTAAAAGTATACTGCAATTCCCATACACAATCATAAGACTATCAAGTAAGATTTCTGCTTCAGAGCACTGATGATCTACACACACCCTCCAATTAAAGAAAGATGAGACTAAAATGATTTGACACTATCCCAGAAAAAGGAGGATTTTTTTTTTCTGAAAGCACCCTAGTTTGTTTTTAGTGCTTAGGTCAGTGCTTTTATTCCAGGCTGAACTGCCAAACACACCCTCAAAACAGAGGAGAAAGAGCATCACCTCTTTAGCTCTCACTGGCACCTTTGAGGCACATGGAAGACGTCTTGGCAGAAGAGGCAGAAACATGCTCTTGAAGACTAATTGCAATTTACTACATTGCTGCTCATTATACTTACCTCACTGTTCAAAACAACTCTTATTCAGGGGTCTGCTTTGCTTTGGATGCTGGGATTTGAAGGTTTTTCTGTATTTTTTCCTGTCCTGGAGAATCACTAGCAAATACCAAACAGTTCATGGACAAGAGATGAATGTTAGCACTTGCTCTGTTTTTAAGTGACCTTATGGAGAACTTTTATAAGATCAGCTAACTCACAGGGAAGACCAACCATGTGTTTCTCATATCCCTGACAATGCAAGTCAAATCCCTTCTGTTTACTTCAGCTTTCTCAAGGTTTTACCTTAATATATTCACACCTCCACCACCATTTTAGCTTAACAAGTATGACTTAGATTAGGAAGCTCACGTCTTTTTGGGAAGGCAGTGGAGGGGAGATTGCCACTTAATCCTGCATATATTGAGGCAGAAATTAGTTCTTTTGCTCTGTTAAAATGAAGCCTCAAAATACTAAAATTGTATTTCTTTTCTTAATTATTCCTTCTGTTGCAAAACTACCAGCACATATGTCACTGGAATAGAAAGATCAGTCTCGCAGGTAATAAGTTTTATTGAGTTCTCGGAACCATATCATCCGTCCACCAGACTTTTTAATTTGCCACATGAATGGTTCAGTGTAACACCAGCTCTTGGAGTATTTGGGTAGGAGAGAGTTCATGCTGAGTGCTTTCTGAGCCAAACAAAAATATTCTCCAATGTGTACACAGATTAGAGAATACTCCCCCCCCCCAAAGTATTTAGATCATTTTTTATCACTTTAGGAGCAAATGGCTGATTTATATATGACTATTTTCATGCAAACTTTACCTGCATCTTGTTTGACCATGAAAACAAAATGAAAATCTCCAGGGTTGACATTCCATAGCATGGGGATGACACAACTGAAATAAAAAAATCTTCCATGTTGGTAACTGGGACCAATTACTGGGGAGTTCACATCACAGACTTATAAAAACCACACTCCACTTGAATGGAGAGTACTCAGGGCTGAGGGTCAAATCTTGTACTTGATGAACTCAAAAAAAAGAAGATAACTTATCAAGGAGTTAGTCAAAATGAAAACAGGATGAATTCCAGAGAACCCCACGGAGTTTTGAGATACGTGAGCCCTTGCAAAAGCCTTCAGCATTTCCTTTTTTACCTGCTTGTATGAATCAATACTGCATAATCAGGACAAACTCCTGCTTAGCGCTCCATGTGTCTCTCAGGGCTAGGAGAGGTCCTGGGGTGAGACAGTACAGCAGGCAATGGTACACGAGGACAGTAATTAGTGGCAGTTCTGACAAGCTGTGGTACCTCTAGAAGCAATAAATCCTGGGACTTGCATACATATTAAGAAAAGCCAAGCATTCTCAGACTTGAGCGACATCTGAAAACCTTGTCCGGTTTCAATGGCCATTGTTTAGCATTACTTTCTTATCACCACATTCCTCCCAAAATTTTACCCTAAAATATAACCAAACGCTAAGTTGGGAAAAAAGTACAGTGTTAATGTGTCCCTCCCATGGGTAAAGTCATTCCATGCAAAATACCTGAAGTATTCAAATAGTACCTGGTATTCAAAACCCAGGCAGGAGCATCTTTCTTTGAGTAGATTCCTGATCCCTCTTCCCCACACCCCCCATTGTCTTCAGTTTCATCAAAGCTTCTCATCCTTTTGCTGTCTTAACACGTTTGAAAAGTTTAAATGAATCTAGTATCAATATCTCAGTATAAAACTTGAGGCTGGTGGGGAGCAGGAAACCACTCAACTGGACATTCATGATCTTAACTCCATCAATACAAGCCACATTTAACTCAAATTAAGGACATCATCGCAAAATTCTAAAAAAAATGGA
>JAOTQQ010000004.1:28146298-28167049 GCA_026546715.1 Gallinago undulata
GGATTTAATTGAAATTGATGCAACTTCTGCCTTTGCGTAAGTCTAGGGTAAATAGAATACCTGTATACTAAGTGGATATTTAGCTGGAAAAAGGGATACATTTAGTAGTATTAATCCTAAACAGATGACAGAATTGTAATTGCTTTTGTGGAGGAAAGAAAAAGGCAATTAATTTCAACTTATATTGAACAAGATACATCAAAGTAAAATATTGACAAAGCTGATGATTCTGTTCCCCTATACAGAATGCCAACTGGCATCCAGTTTCGAAATGCCAGTTTAAAAAACAAACCAAGAGAAGAATAAAGAAACAATCATTTGAAAGACTACATTGCACATAACCGGATCACAAGTAAATCACTTCTCTCTGCAGGAATATGAGGGCGGAAAAACCCTAAACCCTCTACTGTAGTTAAAGGAAGGAACCACCTACTTTTTCAAAACACAGGTGTGTAAACCTGTAAGTATCTACATGTGTATGCACTTCCCCTCCACATCTAAGACCTATGTGAGCTCAGGGATGGAGTACAAATGTCAGAAATCTAGACAATTCACTAATCCTGTGTCCAAATGACACAATAGCATAATGCTTGGAGGTGCAATACTTTTTTTGGGGGTATTCTGTATTATTCTGTGATAGCAGAACTCTGTGTTATTAACAATTTGAAGGCTATAACCTATCATATACCCTTCCAGCTAACAGGTGAAGGAAACCCATAAAGGGAGGACAGGGTCGCCTTTAATCAACCCCCACAGCTGTGGCTACCACAGACAGACCTGACACTGGAAAACAGGTCTTCCTGCCTTGGAAAACCAACCTCCTACCCATCCGCTGTGTGTACAGATCCTCTGGGGTCTCCCCAGTCACATCCTGCCACAGGCGTGACATTAGCAGTGCCTTAAACTGCCGCCTTCGTGGAGGTAGGGATGATCCACGTCTCCACCTTTTGTCCTCACAAGGTTTTTAAGCATCCCCTGGCTGAAGCAGCAGGAGAAGCAGCAGCAGCTGGACTACACCAACCACCTGACCGCCGCCACCACCACAGGTCTACACAGCAAGTCCCTCTTACATCCACTTTCTACTCCCCATACTGCCCACAAAACACAGGCTTGTAAGAAGAACAACTCGCCAGAATAAATTCAGTGCTGAGATTTCTCTGCTCAGCAGGAACCAGGTATGATCACTGAGCTCTGGCTACCCACAGCCAGAGACCTACATCCATCAGTGTTGGTGTTGCACATCTTGGCCTCCAGCACAACTCAGCCTTCTCTACTAGTAAAATCAGCATCTCGTGAGAGCAGCCCTCACGTAATCTGGATGTATCTCACAATTCTTGCTTGCAGGTTCCCCCTGAAGCAAGTGTATTATACGCTTTAGAAAACACACAGCGGTTTAGAAACTACTGTTCTAAAAGAGCATTAAGCTTATGAAAATCACACATTCAAAGCAAACTGTCAAGCAAGAGTTCCTGAACAACCTTAATTGAGCTCCCTTGTGAATTTACAGTATAATATAGAATTATATATTCCTGGGCTATTTTCTTTCCCTACCAGCTGTGCCTCATTTACAGAGCAGGGAATTACTGAATATTTCTCTTCACCATTTTAATTCTATACCTGCTTATTTAATCTTCAGCAAACATTCTCTAGCCACTGAATGCAAAGCTGGCAACTCCCTTGTGACATTTTATAGTGCTCCCCTAACAGTCTCTAACTCAATTTAAGCAAAAATGTATATGTACTAAATAAATAATAAAATGTTTGAAAAACACATCAACTGCACACAGAAAAGGTCAGATTAAAAGGTCACAGTTTGGCAAACGCTAAACCACAGGAAAGCTTGTCATATAAATCCAAAGTGTCAGACAAGCCCTTGCTATAAAACTACTACCAAATATGTGTAATTTTTAAAAATGATGACCTGTGAGAATTGAGCTATTAATCATTCAAGACAGAGACAATTTCAACTTTTGCTGCAGATGCCTCCCGGGCACCCCTTGCCTGGCCGAGATGGCTGTGCCCCGCTGCCCCATTGGAGATGCTCTGGGGCTCTCACTCTACCCTTACCCCCAGGAGTGTCACACAACAGCCCAATCCCAAAATGCACCAAAACTCATGTTGTTTCCGAGTGGTATAGTGTCAGCGGCTCCCACAATCACTTGGGATTTGTTCTTCTCTTACTGCCTGGGTTGCAAATAAATTTCTTTGTGCTCTCTATTTTTTTTTTCCCTGAAGTCAGCAGTACAGTAATCCTTGGAGAGTTACCAGGCTGCTCTTCAGGGAAGTAGTTAAAAAGCTAGTGTTTGGCAAATGATATTCTTGCTATAGCTCTTAAAAAAATTAAAAGTTTTTTTTAAAAATTTTTTAAAAAGGGCAAGCACATGTGTCTGTAATAATTTTTGAAGCAAACCTATACTGCTATGAAAATATAATCCCGTTAGTGTTTATAAATCCAACAGTATTTATCATGCATTCTGCTTTAAGATAATCTGTAAAAAGAAGAAAATTTATTACTGCATCCTTTTTTTCCCCTCTTCTTGCTTTTATGAACTGCAAAGGAAGTTTTCTCACACAAACCCTCATTTTTTTTCTGCCTTTCTTTTCAAAATTAAACATTCAGGTCTCATCTCGCTTTGAACATGTCAGAACTAGCAGGCTTATGTTATCATGGGTAGCAAACAAAATCTGATTAACTGAAATGGAGGGGATTTCTTTTTAATAGTGTTTAAACCTATTAGACAGCAACAAGAAAGTTCTGTTTCATTAAAAACACTTGAGAGAAAAAGCGTGTTGCTAAGTATTCAGTGACGCTGCTCCATCTGTAATGCACCGAAAGCTCTTAATCCATAACCCATGGATCACACAAAGAAACACTCCCACAACGAGAAGATGAACTGGCAACAGCCCTACTACTTCAGGTGAGGTGGTGGGGGGAAAGTCACATTAAGTCAGACGATGAAAATAAAACATGTAAAAAAATATTCAGAAGGTTGGCGTGGTATTTTCCACCCCCAGTCATAAGCACAACTAAACTAATTTCTATTCTCTAATGTGCTTTCCTTTACAAAACGTATTCCAACTTTATCTGTTTTCAACAGAAGTGCTAATAGGCAGTGTACAGAGTGCAAGTGCACATGTAATTTAGATAAAATTTAGCAGCTAAATTATCTTTGTGGTAAAGGTCTGTTACTAAATCACTTCACTGGAAAATTAATAATAATGGAATAGTTATTAGCATCCCTCGGACATATATGCCATCCTCAGCATGTTTTTGATAATAAAGTGGTTCTTAGCCCTGTGCCAGCTAACTCAGTAAATGTGTATTAACTTGCTTCAGAATACATGGGATGCTTTGCCTGAAAACTACAGAGAAACCAAAGATAAACTGAAATCTTTGTCTCACACTTAAGGATAGAGCATTTTTATTTGATGCTCATTCTGTAGTGAATTCTGCAGACCTATACAGAAGAGGGGAAAACCAAAAAGCAAAGCTGGTAGCAGTAAATACAGGGCAGAAACTCTTGAAAGCAACATTCAAACAAGATGATACAAGAGGAAAATCTCTGGGCAGAAAAATTAAACACTAAAAATATTTTAAAATATGCTAAAAGTGACAGCAATAATGTAGAAAGTGCTGAAAAATAGTTTCCATTCCATAGCAGAAGGTAACAAAATACTTCAATTTTAACAAGTAACACAAAGCTGTTGAACAGCAGTTATTAAACATAGACTTTTTAAGGCAAATAACCTGCACTGAAGGGTTCAGAAGAGCTGGCTGAGGAGAGGCAATAAAAAACACTGGTTATTTTCAGTAAGTCTTAGAATACTCATGTCATTCCAGGAGACTTAAAGAAAGCTAATGTTATGTCAGAATTTAAATATGAGTGCTTATCGACCTGTCAACCTAATACCAGTTCTAGCTAATCTAAGGAAGTGAATTACAGGCATCTTTAATTTTAAGACAATCAACAGAAGTTTATAAAAACAACATCCTGTCAAATTAACCAGTTGTTTTCCTTCGGAGGCTAGGAGCCTTATACAAATAACCGTTTTTGCAGCTTATCAGAGCAGATGTGAAGAGTGATTTAATTGCTGACTGGGAGCACCTACCTGGCAAACAAAAATAGGGTATTAGAAGATTCATTTAGCCTGGCAGGCAAGTCTACCCTGCTCCAGTGACTTCAGGTTGAATGTAAGTTCAGGCTGGAAGTGTAACATCATTTCTAGCAGCTAATAAATCCAGAACGGTGTTGCAGAGTCCACTGCTGGTTCTGCAGCAATAAGCTGTTAAATGAAATTCGGATTTTTGAAGGGATGAAGGGAAGAAGGAAAAGGGGAATTACCTACCCATGAAACAAAGAGCAAATCCTGGGCAATCACTCAGATGACAGCTCTGCTCTCACCTGTGCCCAAACACATTCCAAAACATAAGAATAAATGTTCAAGAAAGATTTATACTTCCACATGTGCTTCCTCCGTAGACTGCTCATGCCCTGACTCGGGGCAAGATCAGGCCCCAACAGACAGAAGGACACGCGCCTCAATGAGAAACAGATGCTAAAGCACCACTACTGCTGCCAGAATATTGGTATTAACCTTCTAGATCAATTATTAAAGCAATAAAATGAAAATGAAGAGTTATCTACCTACTGCAAATTGATATTATGAAAATGAGTCCTGAAGTTACTACAAAATTTCACGTGCTTCATAAAGCATTAAATACTGGTACGTAACAAGGTAGCTATCAAAGTAGTCAGGAAACGATCACTGGAAAATAAACTAACCACCTGGTTAGCCCAGGCTCCGCCTGCACAAAGCAGTGACCGGCTAACCTCGTCAAGCAAAAAAAAATAATCACTGTCTATCAGACTGAAATGCCCAGGAAACATGAGCTGGAAAATAAATAGGTGAAAACGCATCTCCGTGGGCATCACATGCAAGTCGTAACCACAGCACTTTCCATCAAACACGATCAAGCAGAGCAGCACTGATACTCCCGACCACGTTTAGGAAGGCAGAAGTGATAGAGCTGGAGTTCTGCTAGGCTGGGCAGAAGACAGAAAGCCCCCGCAGCAGACCAGAAACCATAAAACCAACTGAGTGAATCAGGCTCGAAAAGCATTGCATCCTGAGTAAATTGGGATCTCTTGAGATACGCGCAGGCAGACCCATGCAAAGGGAATAACACAGCAAGAGCAACACGCTAGGGGACAGGGGGCTGAGACCATTTTGGGACAACGAAGGGAAGATGCTGTTAATAGAAAGAAAACATTTGTTAACATCTGACAGTAATTCTAGAGATGATGCAATTAGCTTATTTACACTTTCCAGATTATCCCTAAACACACAAATTTCCAAAGGACTGGCCCATTTTTGCTTCCACTGAAGTCACTGGAGTATTCGCCAGGGATTTCAGCGAGGAAAGGCTGGGTTTCACTATCTGGGAGCATTACGTGTCTGCTGCCTACTTACGAAGCAGACAGCAAGCGTGTCTTTGGGTTGGATACCAGCAGAAGCTATCACCTCTGTACCACCTCTCCATTGCTCCACTGTCCCTCTTTCAACTTCAAACTACCCAAATCCCTCCAGAAAATTTGCCAGGTACACTGCAAAACGTCTCCAGGCACCAAACCTAACAGAATTCAGGGTTTTTTTGGCAGAACCAGGCCATGCGGCTCCCGAATAAACACCAGGCAGCCTTTGTAAACTACTCACCACGTAATATTGAAGAATTTCTGGGGAAAGATGAAATAAAATCACCTTTAGGTATCAATAAACAGAAATACAGCCAAAAGCACATTTGAAGCTTTGGTAACTTTGGGTTACACTTTGCCTCATCTTTCAATGTGTTTGGAACATTAAGGCAGTTTTTCTGTAACATATATATCAACTTGTGAATACAAGTGGGTATCTTACAGTATAGAGTTATTTTTAGTTGAACTTGTTTGAAATGGCCTACATAACTTATGGCTAATATATTAACTATTGTAGCTTTCCCAAAGCTATAATCAATAATAAAATGATAAAACCTCGATGTTTCATCATGTGCAGGGTAGGTATTGTGGTCTGGATTTTCCATTACTTACAACTTCCCCAAACAAATAATTTCAACTGAACTGTCCTATAAATGGTCTATAGCACAGGCTGCAGTTCATTTTCCCACTCTGAAGTCAGACAACACAAATTTAAGCTACATCAGCCTGCAAAGCCAGAGGATGTGTGGTTCTCCCAATTAAATAAAAAGTTTTCATCATTTAACATTCAATTTTAACAAGTGTTTTCAGAAATACTTATGAAACAACAAAGGAGGAAAAATCAGATTTTCTTGCTTCCACTCTTCTCCTTGCAATTGTGAAGAGCCGATTCAGGAGATGTTACAATATACACAATTAGGGTCACAAATATTTGCATAATCTAAAAGGGCAGAGTTCAGTGTGCAATAGTCACTCATGTTCCATTATTCATAAATGCTCTGATAGCATTTCCAAAAACGCCCAGTAGTTAATGAATCCTGAAAGCTTTTAGTTCAAACAATTATTCCTCATGAAAATGTGTACCAAAGCATATTATTTGTTACTCTATTTACTTCTCCCCATTTAAATTTCAATTGCTGAGCAGGAAGCAGAAACAAAACCTTCACTGTTGGGTGACAGCCACAGTAGAACAAATTATGAAGGTGAAAGAGCTGATGAGCATAACACTAAATAAAAATAAGTCCTTCAAAGTACATCATTGTGAACAACAGACATTTGTATAAAATAAGGGTCAGCTTATGAATTATTTACAAGCCAAAAGGGGGATACAACTGATGAATATTATATGCTATTTTCAGTTCAAAACAGCTGCGATTAACTCTGCTTTTGCTATTACCTGGACAAAGTACTGACACTAGGGAACGCAGCGGTGCCCAGTTCCAACAGATAACCACAGGAATTGTAACAGTCCCCAACTGTCTCCTACAGGAAAATGCTATTTTTCTGGGAAGGCTGCAGCTCAGGGCTGGCAGCAGCCACGTAACCTCACAGCTCCCCGCACTGCACCAGCCAGCAGCAAGGAAAGATGCTCAGGAACGCTGAAGGCAGATGCTCTGCATCCTCCCAACTGCTCACAGCGGGGGCAAGCGGTGGCTTGGTAAGAAACAAGTTTAATGCACAATACTTGGACTGAAAGAAGAGTGGAGAGGGACAAGTCAGTCTGACTGGCTTTGGAGTCCAACCTGCCCAACAAAGCAGTTTCTGCCACACCGAATAATTGACCCAGGAGATGGGCCAATCTCCATGCATCACAAGGGAGACAAATCCGTTTGCCGTGCCTGCAGTCTTCCCCGAGCCACGGGTGAAAGGTGCATCGGGAAATGTTACAATCTGCTTCCATATGAATTACTCAAACTGATAAGCATTTTCACGTGCCTGAGCTTCGCCTCCCAGGGAGGCTGGATCTGGGAGCTGCCCCATTATATCTGCATGCTCTCTCACACACATACATCCTCCCTCTATGGAAGAAACATTTGTTGTAAACATATGGAGAGGCCCTGCTGGAGGCCAGCATTTAATGCTCTAGTTAATAACATTTTCAAAGGGAAAAAATAAAAGGGGGGGGGGAGGGTGAGGGGGTGGAAGGGGAAGGTGCAGAGAAAAAACCTAAATTCAGTAGGATGTGAACACAAATGGCATGTACAATGGCTCTCAGGTATAACAGGATTTGCCAAGATTGGAGCAAGTGAGCTTAAAGACATCCTAGGGCTCTAATAAATAAGGGACATGGCCCCCATACGATACATGAAATAACTGGCTGCCTATATGTACACATACACACAGAGAAAAGGAGGATTCAGCCTATTTGTGGTCATTTCAATGCATGCTGACAGCCATTTGCATTGGGCTGGGGTTTCTTCACAACCTTCTCAAATACAACTGAACAGTTGTTTTTAAATGTCAGACAACATTTAGCTGACTCGCCTTGCATGGTCCTCCTCTTCTGTACAGGGAGTAGCAGCCGTCTGGCTGATGCTCTGGGTTGTTTTCCTCCTGGCTGGATGTGTCGATTTAGCTGCCAGCATTTTTGTTCTTTGATGACTGGGTTTTTAAGCTGGTACCCACTGCTAATGATAATGGCTAGTCAGGTCTATTACAGAGCAGTGTAATACTGACAGCCCACATCCCAGAATGGGGAAAAAAAAACACAAGAGGGTTGGATCACAGCGAGGCAGAATGTGTGGGTATGGATTTTGCTCCAGGATCAGCTGTGCCTTCCTTGACTAATTAATCTGAGAGATCTGAACAGTCAGTAGAATGGAAAAAATGGGTCAAGTTGGCAGCATGGGACTTAAATAAATAAAAATGAGAGGAATTAGCTTAGACTGTGTCTGTGCTTTGTCCACGTCTGAAAATGACACAATATAAAATATAGTCTTAGAAAAAGAGGTGAACTGATAACAAATTAGACATGGATGCACTCTGAGGCAACTTGTTCTTCACACAGGGAAGACAGCATCAGTACCTTTACAAAAGACTGGACCGTGACACTGTTAGAATACAAAGATAGACAATGCATGCTTTACATATGGAAACTGAACAGGCTTCTCACAGGGAAAGGTAACACCAGAAATATAAAGGCAGATCTAATCCATACAGCTACAATTTTACTTTAAATTTAAATTTATATTGCATGTTCCAAAGTCTGGGAAGCTCAGAGAGGCAATCCCAAAGAAGAAAGCCCAGCATCCCATCCCATTGCGTTACTACCCAGTTTGCTGATTTAGTTTGCGATTTGTGGAAGCAGAGCTGAAGGACTGACCACCACGGTGTATCCTGTCACTCCTTACTGCAAAATGAGCTGGTGTCTGACTGGGGTAACACTGGTTGCTCACCACTGGGACATGGATCAGTGCTCAGGGACAAGAACTTTGGTTTCAGTCGTGGAAAGCAAATTAATTTCCTGCACTTCTTGAGGCTCAGTTTTCAATGGATTTGGTGTAGAAGATGTTCAAGAGATGAATGAAGTTTCTTTTGTGACCAGAATACCAACTCCTCTGAGCAGATTCTCTGATGTCTTATACAATTACATAAAACCCTTTCTCCAATCCCCCCAAATCCAAGAAACTCAAAAGACAGAGGCAGGAGACCTACTTCCTTACAGCTTTGAGACCTCCATCCCTCATTCAAACGACACTACAATCAGTCCACAAATAAAAGAAGCCAGACACCTATATGCCAAGAATGAGCATATGCAAGTCTTGTTTTTACAGGAAAACAAAGTTAGGCAACGGAACACACCTCATGACAAACTACCTGAATCTACCCAGATTCATAGCAGATAGACCATTTCTCCCGAAAAGGGAAGCTGTAGCATATATTGGGTCAGTCAGAGGATGACTGATGTTCACGTCTAGGCACCAAGTTCTTCTACCTCTCTCAAATACAGCGCTGATTTAATCTAAGAAAGTTTACAGAAAATAACTTGTTCTCGCCTTGCTTCACAGAGTGTCTCTTTCCCACTTGCCTCTGCCCACTCCCTTCCTACCCTCAGAGTACGAGCAGACTCCACTCGAGCTGTTACCACCTCTCATTTGGGAGAAATCTTGCCTTGTACGTGGTACCAAAGAGTAAGAGCTGGCGACTCGAGAATATTTTAAAAGGATCAGTGAGCAGGACAACATCGCAAAACAAATTTTGGCTCCCAGTCATGCACACAGACAACTGAGCCACCTGCCAACATTTGAAGCAAAGGAGTAGAACAAATTTCTTTGTGAATTTACTGACCAACTTCCCTCCTCCTCCACAAAGGGAAGGCTATGCTCCGCCCCTGCCTTCTTTGGGCAGCTCACTCCCATCCTCTGCCCAGGATTTTATTTTGCACTTGTAAATGTTGTTTGCCACAGAAGTTGCTTACAGCTACAGAAGACAAATGGCAGGCAAAAGCAGCTAAGAACCACTGAATTTGTCTAAAAGCATTACATGGTATATATTTCATTCTGTAACTTAACTAGGCAGCCACAATAAAAGCCCCAGACTTCTCTCCTCGACCAGAAGCAATTCAGGCCCTGGGGAATGATCACGAATAGTGGCTAATGTGGGTGATGCCATCTCTAATGCAAAAAGGTCAAAATATATAATTAGCGGTTTTCTCCCAGGGTTTATTTCTTTTGCTGTAGTTTTCACTCAGCTTGCTTTGCCGGGCTGGGGGTTGTTCTCACTTGCTGCCGGGTAAATCAAGAACAAGCTCCAGTAACAACAATAGGGATAGCCCAGCGAAAGAGAAATCCAGCTCTGTGTTTCTAAGGGTACTCGGCATTCACTAGTGCTATCTCAAACATTACTGTGAAAACTCACCCATCCAAGAGGTTGGTTGTCCATTCATATTGGTTATTATCAGGCCAAAATTTACAGTCAGACAAAAAAAAACTACCCGCACAACCTTGACCCGCGTTAAAGTGAAAGCTAAGAGCAGCGCATGTGAAATGGGTGAAGGGGACCTCACGAGGGCCGTTAGCATTCCAGGAATGCAGCCGCAAACTTTCACTTACCGGGAACACAGCAATAAACATTCACTGGGAACTTTGCATTCATACTAGAGTCTTAAAGACTTTATAAGGGTAAAGAGTTGCCATGACAATGAAAGAAAAAGATACATCTATGAGGCTGGGCTTTACCAGCTTGGGTAGAGGGTACTTGTTGCTGGTTCTACGGGACAATGACCGTACTCACCTCCCTGGCTAAAACCACTGCTCTCCTTTCTACACACAGCATTGCTTACCCATTTATATATTTCATGGGGATTGCCAAAGGACAGATTCCAAACTGAGGGTGCTGTGAACACAACCAAAACTTTATGGCACGGCCTAGATTTCTTCTTTCTATGGAGGCCCGCTATTATCTTTAGCAGGCTCCCATCCTCCTCTCCCAGCACAGGTATGTTGCAGTGTTGCCTTTCCATCTCACTTGCCTGCAGATCTGCTGCCTCCCTTTCAGCAGGGTCAGCCTGATGGGCTGCATTTTATGTCACCTCCCTGGCAGGAAGGGGGCAGTTGGGAGGAGGAAGGGGTCACTCCCCGTGGCACAGAAGCCTGTAATGCAGTAACACAAATCTTCCATATTGTTGCCCAAAGCAAAGAGCCCATCTTTAATTCTGTTTCACAGTAACCACCACAACCTCTGATATCTCCTCAATTCAGGTATGTCTCCCTCCATTTTCCTTCCCGGCAGTTTTCTGATCTTTTCCTCAACCTGAGACTCATAGAATGCTTGAAATCTGTCAAGTAGCTCCCATTTGTACCCAGGAATCTCAGTATTAATATTACATTTTTACACAATTATTTCTACTTTCAGTGAAACTTCATAGCAAGCTGACAATTTCTACCTTATAAACACTCCCATGACATGATTTCATGAAGCCTGGATGGCACCTAAAGCAGCAACAGGAACTGCAATACAGCCACACATCCCTCCCTGCATCGAGGAGGGATGCTCACATCCTTCATTGTGGTTCCTGGGGTTTTGTTGTCATCAAGTCACTTAAAGCAGTGCGAAAGGTGCACATTTCAGAGCTCAGCTACTGGGTAAAGGCAAGTCCAGCTGTCCTCTGTTCTCAGAGGAAGGAAAGGAAAACAGAAATCACCTGCTTTATTTTCCATATAACACATAAGGCAATAAAACAGGATAATACTGTCTCAAGAGCCAAGCGATAATTATTCAGTCTAAAACCAAAGAATCATAAAAAGCCGGACTCAAAGTCTAGAAGGCTGGTTTCAGATTGAATTCAGTGTTCAAAAGATTACCATTCCTTTTCAAGTATTTATTCTTCCTTCTCTTTCACAAAGCCCCTCAGTCTCCACAACATATCTCTCTGCTTTCCTGCAGATCACAGCAATCCAATTTCACCCCACATCCCCAGCTTTCTTATTGCTCCACCCCAGCTCTCTAGCCCTCTACAATCCCGCTTGATGGGGACATGCAAAAACCTCAACCCCTTCTCTCCTCCTCACCTTCCAGAGTTATCTTTGATAATACTAAATTTGGGTTATGCAACCTGTATTCAGCTTTTTTCCTGGCAACATTTCCTTGGCTGTTCCTGCACTGACAGAGTCGCTCACTTCCACTTGCATAAACTGCATTCTCCTCTCCTCGAGCTCACCCCAGTCCTGCCCGTACCACGCACTCCCAGCAGCTCAAACGCACACCAGCCCCAGGGACATGTGAGCCGTGACTCACAATTCAAGTCAGCACTTAAGCTGCTTTCCCAAACACAAATCCAAATCATCTGACCGAGCACGCCGTAGAGTACAAACACAATCCACCTTAAAAATCAAGTTCTGTGACCAGGCGTCATTTGCCGAAGGAAATTTCTCCCTTGGTGCTTCAGAACACAGCAGAATTTCTAGGCAATCTAAATGCTACCAAAATGCCTCTGTAGTCCGAGTCCATCCTACTGCTTCAGCTCTCCTGCTATGGAAATGCTTCTCCTAGCATTACTTCTAGTATCCCACGTGAAAATTAAATACAATGTGGAAAAATTATTAATAATAATAGCAGATAAGATATACAAATTAACCTGTGACTGACATTAGAACTACTAAAGACAAAGCCAATTGTTGCTGGCAGCCAGATTTGACATTTAAGGATGCATCATGCACAGCTCAACTTGCTCTTTTAATAGGAGTGCAGATGAGAAATCCTCATCGTGTGACAGACGCATTCAGCAGCTCCTGGGGCAGATGCAACTATGAAGTGCATTTTGGTGCAGTCCAGTCCCACAGTTTGGCAACAACAGGGGATGCACAGAAATGCATGCTAAAGGAATGGGAATTCCTAAACAATTGGGCTATGGATAACTGTGGCGATGCCGACAGAGCTAAAAAGCTGTATTCTGGAATCATTATTTCATCAGTAAACACAGGGGGCCTACTTTTGTTCTCAACTACAGTGATATGAACAGTTACAGTGGAATCAGAGTAATCACACTGTAAGAAAAAAGTGTTAATAACAGAATCAGGTTTGTACTACCTGTGAATCAATGGGCATCAATATCTGCTGTGCTGCTCTATCTTATTTTGCTTCGAGACTTGTGGCAGTCCCTACGCTTACAATAGGAGGTACAGCAAACAATCGCTTCTGTTGGTAGTAAATGATACCCTCAAGCAGGTGCTACAGAAAACCTTACGAATAGCTCTCAGTGCGTCTCAAAAAGAAAATAGATATCGTACTTCAAAATAAAAAGACAAGCCAAATAACACAATAGTCTTGCTTAGACATACATTTGTGAACAATTACCAGCCAAAATTACATGAAGGTGATGTTCAATATGTTCTCTAATTGAAATTTTAAATAACATCATCCATTATTTAAAAAAGTGAAGCCATTTACTGAATTGCTAAAGTTTCTTTACAACTTGGACGCACTCACAGAATTTTGGGCTCTGAGTTCATCTCCTCACCAGGTCAGAAGCACAAGCTGCTTGCTTGTTTCCAAGCAAGGTATGCTTCCTTTTACAGTGTAGTTTTTAAAGTAAATTTCACCAAAAATTTCTGTCAATTTCCCCCCCTCCTTAATCACCTGTCATACTTTCTATATTCTAACAAAGTACAATTCCTTTTAAGAAGCCAGAAATTGTGGAACTCTATCTCCAGGATCAAATCATATCTAAGATATTTAACGTGCAGATAAAGAGTTAGATTAAAATAGTATTAGAGGTAGCAAAAACCAGCTCCTATTGTCAATTTTGACAATATCTAATTTTTAAGAGCTTGACTATGCCTTCAATATTCTTTTAATAGAAATTCTTGAAGATTGTTCCCATGTTTTGGAAAGAAACGAAAAAAAGCAGACAGAAAAAGTTCAATTCCAAGATGGAAGCTAAACACACATCTACAGAGATTTGCACAAAGGTTTGTGCCCGGGTATATTTTAATGGAGCTATTAAAAGCACATCCTCAACACAAAGGCAAGGCCATGACAGATTTCAAGCCCTTAATGACTCAAGCTCTTCAGTGAAGACCAAACACACATATATAAGACTATTTTCTTAAGTGTCTCTGATAAATAGCTCATCTTTTCTTTATCAACAAAACCTGTATGTTTGAGCCTAGATTAGCTAAACTAGGACAAATGAAAGCAGCATTTTAAAAGAGGAAGTTTTGAACAGTGTCCATCACAACCAACATTTCTGCTAGATCCATTTTACTCCAATACAGCTCCTGTGGCAGTGATGGACAGACTCCCATCCAAACCCTACAAAAGGGAAGGGACATATATGTCTTTGTTAGTCTATGAGAAAAGAACTAATTGAAAGGTAAATAGTTCCTATACCTTTTGTGAATTACAGCTGCAAAATGCTGTGAATAAGAATAAAGTACCCAGCTACCTTCCTTACACTCTCATTCTCCATCATTGCCTACCTGCAAGGCAATGCAGGAGAGCTCTATGTGGAATGCATATAAAACCTCAAACCTATAGGTGCAGCTGTGTATTTCAAGAGCTTCTGTAAATATCCAGCAGGGTAAGTAAATAGCCAGTATCTATACATATACATGCAGCACCTAGGTAAAGTCACTACCCTGGGACAAAAGGCATGTATCAATATAGCAAATGTTTTTATTCCTGTATTCTCAACTCCTAAATGATATCTCTGCTTTTACCTTAACCTATTAAATCAGTCTACTCTTCATTTACACAACCTACAGTCCACCAAATACCGTTCGCAGAGATCTCACAAACCCATACAGCGAAGGCTGGCATTATGTATTTTCTCCTGTGCTGCTTCTTTAAAAAGCAAAAAAACCCCAAACCTACAAACCCTCAAAATACAGTCATTGTGATGATCCAGTTCTAACACTGCCCCAAAGCAACTGCAGCAGCCCAAGGTATGGGATTGGCACAGTGGGTGGGAACCTGGTAGGACAGGAACTTCTGACTCTAATTTTTTCCACCTGTGAAAGTGTAACATTTAATTTGCCCGTAAATCAATTAGCCTCCAGTGTATTTCACACACAGAGAATACCCATTACCCCACATCCTAAACAACACCTCCCAAACTAGGGGAAATGAACCCCCACAACCCCATATAAACCAATCAAATCTAAAAAACATTAGAGCCACGTCTTTCCACCCTCCCCCTTCCAATTTAGTTAGTGTCAAAAGAGTAACGAGTAATCAGGAAAATTCCTGTTAGGCTTATCTCTCAGTCTAGTGGGATCTCTAAATCCTTTATCAGCATTCACAATGAAAAATAAGATAACACCCACACTTGTTTAGCCCAGATTATGGCATATTCTGATAAGCATTCACTGACTGACTGGAATTTACATCTTGCAGAAACCCAGTTTCCCAGGAATCTTCCTGCACCCTCGCTGTGCTGAATTTGGTGTGTAGGCGTCCAAAGGCACAGGAGCACCTCAGTTTCCAGAGACCTTCAGGAACCCTTTTTACAATCTGTGTTTCAACCACTCTACTCCTGCACCCCTCCACTTCAAGATAAATGCATTATTGGTCTATAACTTGAGAAACACAAACTGTCAAGGCCATGGAGGCTTTATGATAATATTGTATTCCAGAAAAACCTATGTACCACTTAAACTCACATAAGACTAAAGCTTTTGCAGGTGTCACTGATTCCCGTTGGAGAGATACCAGAAACTATTGCAGAAGCAATACGCCTTTGTTGACAATGGCATCTGTATCAAAGGTTGCCCAGGCTCGGGTGATGAGTCATTCTGACTCTGCAAAGCCTTTGTCTGAGGCTCCCAGATGGCCACAGATTAAAATTTGTTATGCAGACTGGTATTCACACGTTCAGTGACCTCTGTGAATGAAATCTGGAGACCTCCTGACTCTTGGTGAGTGAGTTTACCATTATTGCTAACACCAACTGAATAAGCAAGCCTTCCATACAGCAGGAAACAGACTTGGAGAAAATGAAAATCCAGTGGGCTGGGATCCGCCAACCTCATGTGGCAACGGCTGCTCCACACCTTTCTTCCTGTACAACAGGAAGGCAGAGTAGTCACAAGGCTGAAGGAACAGCCACTCTGCCCATTACACACCATCCACATGGTGGAGCATTCCCTGCATGGATATTGCCACGGGTGAGAACACACTTTGCTGTCTTCATCCTTTCCGAGCTCACCTGGCTCAAACTGTGAGAGACCACAAAGCACACCCCATATGAAACAAAACACAATTTTATTTTACCTTTTTATGCATCTCTAGATCAGAACTGCATAATTAGCTGCCAGTAGTCAATGCCTAATTAAGTAGAAAATGAAAAATAACAAGAAAAAAAACCTAACAACCTAAACCAACCTAAAAATGTTAACAAAATTTGCGAGATTGATTTACGTAAGAAATACTCACAAGCAAAAAAGAAAGAGTAACAAGCATAAATACTCTGGAAGCTCACCACTTGATCGCCTATAAAATGAATTTCTACTAGGCACAAGAAAGCACTGAAAGATCTGGAAAAAAAACACAAAATTCAGGAAATTCTGCAGAGACCAAGATTCCTGTTAAAGCCCAGGGCGGGGGGAGTGGGGGGCTCATTCATCTTACATACTTCACCTAGAAAACACAAATTATGAACTCCCTGAGTTAACCTGAACCACAGTAGAGTGAAAGGGTTCACAGAGGAGGAATTACTCTTCTGGACACAAACTAGCTTTAACAAAGCAAGAGGGGAAATTTTTCTGTATCAGCCTGTGCATATTGCTCCGAGGGCAAAAAGAACTATGTTATGCACTAATGTATTCAGCACTGGCTACTGCTGGAGGCAGGATGTCAGCCACAAAGGGCCAACAGACTGATCCCATATGACAATCCTATATTTCAGTGTATTTAACCATATAATTAAAACCTTCTGCTGCTACACATACTAATCAGATGGAGAGCATTCATTTCAGTAGTTAGCGCTGCCCTAACAGACAGCATGGCAGCGCCAGGTGACTACAGCAGCCAGGCTAACACTAGCTCTTTGGAGATACCAGCACTGGCTCATCAGAGGACACCCTGGTAGGGCTGGATGAGGAGTTAACATGCATCTCCACCGGACTGTGTAAGTATCCTAAAAATCACCAAAGACTGAATTGCTCCAAGTGTAAGAGATGCAAAGCCAGACACAAAGCCAGATCCCAGGAACATCCACTGAGGCCTCAGCAGAGGATGCTCAACACCAAGTCCGAGAAGTAGTAACTCAAGGCTTTAGCTAATTAAAGCTTCACGTACCTGTTTCCAGTGACAGTGCAGTGTTCAGTTCTGATCATTTCTATAGATGGTGCCATTTGCAGCTTAGCAATACATCCTAAAGCAGATTAATCAATGCACAGGAAAATCTGCACTGAAGAAAGAACACAACTTAACCGGATATAATTTATCGACCCCCTCCAACAGCACAGGTGGCACATAGCAACCAAATGCAGGAAAAAAAAAGATCTTGCCTCCAGGTGCACCTTATTAAACATGCCCCACTTATTAAGCACTCCCCACTGCACAACCTCAGCACCAAGGGCAAGACTCTCCCACAGACCTGCAGCTGGCCTTCACACTTCTAATGTTTGTAATTAACCCTTCCGGTTCCCAAGAAAAGACAAAAGACACTTCCACATATGAAACAGTACCCACAAAGCACTGAGAGCAGCATTCTCTGGCTTACAGAGCAACGCAAGCATCAAAGACTCGGACAAACTTCATCATTATTGCATGTGTAGAAGCTCACAAGGTAGTGCCCAGCCTGAATAAACAGTTACACCGGCCATGCACATTCATTTACACATCATCTTGTGACGTTAACCTAATTGCTTTCTGCATACGTTAACTATTTTTCCATTGAATTTAATCTCAGACGCCAACTGATCCCAGCAACGCGCTGGGCACCACAAACCCTGTGGGCTCAAGCCAGAGCTGGTCTCGCTGCTCGGGAGGAACCCAGTTCCACGCCATGGTACAACCCTTGGTCATTAGACATAGTAGGGTTGCCTGGCTCTCGTTAATCCCCACCGCTCAGCTGCCTTCAGGAAATGAATGCTGTAGTCATCACACTGCCTTTTAACTGAAAAGACAGCATTAGATTTCATCAGCCATTTCATTGTCACACTGCATTGTCCGCAAAGGATAATGAGCCCGAAATGCTCTGCCACTCCAACCACTTTAGTTTGATAGTGAACATATTACTCCATGGCACACAGTGACAGGCAACTGTCCTGGAGCACAGGGAGAGCCTGCAGACACCAGTAGAAACAAGGCACACCTGGACCATTCTTTAAGGGTTTCTCTGGCTAAATAAATAATAACAAAAAAGTACTCCTTAAGGAAAAAAAATAATCTTTGCTGCGTTTAGTAGGGACTTCTGAGTATCTGTAAGGGAAGTGATTTTAGATTTTAACTTATCTGACCACATCGTATGTTTTTTACTTCTTTTTGGTTCATCCTGGATATTACAAAATTGTGCTGCTTATCCTCTACACTCATTTTCACATTCCTAAGACATGCTAATAGCTGGGTTATAAGCACTGCAGTGAAGTGTTAGCTGAATTTTTCCAGCACCTCCCTTCACTTTCGCACTCTCCACTGACAAAAAAAATTAATAATCTTTTCCAGCTGAATTCAGCAAACGCTCATTTCTGAGCGAAGGCAAGACCCCATGCTGAATCACGGCCAGTTTAGGTACAAATAGTTCCAAAGCTGAATTAAAACAAACAAAGCTAACAACAAAATCTCAGATGCTTATTTAAAGCTACAAAGTGTAGATCTAAACAGTTGCTGCTGACTAGAGGGGAAATGGATTCAAACAGTTTTAATTTGTGAAATATTAGCAAAGTTTACTGATGGGTGATACCAATTACAAGGCACTAATAAACACCAGTACAATGAACTAGTGTCAGAGCTCAGTGGCACTGGGATAAATTCAATATCAATTTACAGTGGCATCACTAGGAGAGCTCTGTCCTCCCAAATCTATCCAAGAGACAGCAGGAAGGATTTTAGTTGCAGAGAACACGAGTCAAGGAGGACCCATCCATCTGCACCCTTTACCAGTCCTGCCTGGATGTGGTCTAAACAGTTACCATCTTTCCTATACTGCAATCACCTCCCTTTCAGCACCACGACACAATATTACCATTATTTAATCCCACATTATGTGATCTTCAGCTCCCTGCCTACACATGGCTTCTAGAGAGTAACTTACACATACACCATACAGCAACTATTAGTCCATACGTTATGCAAGAAATAATCTGGAGAGAGAGAAATAAAAAGGAAAAGAAGAGAACAAATCCACAACATTAGTAGGACGTGTATGTGCCCCATTTCCAAATAAACGAATGTCAGTTTGCTGGGTACCTGAGTAGCACAGGAACTACAGATTTCACCCATGCTGACAGATAGCATTTTATTTTACAGTTTTGATCCTTGACACATTTAAAGGAATGCATTCATGAAGCAAGACACGTGAGAAAGAGTAAAGAACCCAAAACAGGAAAAAATGGACTGCATTAAGTGTGCAAGATTCAAGCATGCAAGGTTTCGCTCTGCTGTCACACCAGGATTGATCCCATTAACTTCCACAGGGACAGGCCTAATTTACTCAATTGTAAACAATCAAAATGAGGCCTGTGGATCGAGTCCAACAGAGCACTTCATTTTAAGCACGGTGGGCTCCATGGGCTCTGTCTGGCCATACCCCACTTACAGCCAGGCACATACTGCAGAGATTTGCTAGAATAAGCCGTGGATGGACTCAGAGAGGCCATCAGCGCCACAGCAGAGCTCCCGTTTCAACCAGGTTAATCCTGCTCTCACTTTATCCGGGTCCTGAACAGAAGTTATTCTAGGAGGAATACGGTGACTATTAACCAGCATTAATTAACCAGCACTGGGTTCAAACTGTCCATCTCATTGGTTAAACAAATATAAGAGCCATGAGGAACAGCCAAAATAAGTCACAGTATCTCAGTGTTCCCCAGGCAGTCAAATATCCTGGGAGGTTTTCCTAGCCAGAGGTGAGTGTGCAAGGGCAGACAAAACAGACAGCATCTTTAAAGGTAAAACACATGAATTAAAGGCACAAATACAGGTTGGGTGGAGAAAGGATAGAAAGCAGCCATGAGGAGAAGGACTTGGGGGTGCTGGTGGATGAGAAGCTTAACATGAGCCAGCAGTGTGCAGTGACAGCCCAGAAAGCCAACTGTATCCTGGGCTGCATCAAGAAAAGTGTGGCCAGCAGGTCTCAGGAGGTGATTCTGCCCTTCTCTGCACTTGTGAGACCCCACCTGGAGTACTGCATCCAGTTTTGGAGTCCTCAACATGGGAAGGACATGGATCTGTTGAAACAGGTCCAGCGGAGGGCCACAAGGATGATCAGAGGGATGGAGCACCTCCCCTATGAGGACAGCCTGAGAGAGTTAGGGTTGTTCAGCCTGGAGAAGAGAAGGCTCCAGGAAGACCTTATAACGGCCTTTCAATATCTGAAGGGAGCCTATAGGAGAACCGGAGAGGGACTCTTTGTCAGGAAGTGTAGTGACAGGACAAGGGGCACTAGTTTTAAATTGGAAGAGGGGAGATTTAGATTAGATACTAGAAAGAAAGTCTTTATTGTGAGGGTGGTGAGACAGTGGAACAGGTTGCCCAGAGAAGCTGTGGCTGCCCCATCCCTGGAGGTGTTCAAGGTCAGGCTGGATGGGGCTTTGAGAAACTTGCTCTAGTGGGAGGTGTCCCTGCCCATGGCAGGGGGCTTGGAACTCGATGATCTTTAAGGTCCCTTCCAATC
>JAOTQQ010000004.1:28167149-28204658 GCA_026546715.1 Gallinago undulata
ACAGGTTGCCCAGAGAAGCTGTGGCTGCCCCATCCCTGGAGGTGTTCAAGGTCAGGCTGGATGGGGCTTTGAGCAACTTGCTCTAGTGGGAGGTGTCCCTGCCCATGGCAGGGGGCTTGGAACTCGATGATCTTTAAGGTCCCTTCCAATCCAAACCATTCTATGATTCTATGATTCCAAAATCATGCTACTGAGCATCATGCCCTTAACATAACAAGGGAAATTTCTAAGGTTCTTGTTGGAAATCTAAATAAAACACACCCTTATTTGCACATAATTTCATTGTCTCTCCTTCCTGTTTATTCCTAATGACGGTGTGAAAGCTGCTGGCTAGAAGCTCTCTGCTCTCATGCCCATGTTTCAGTTACTGGCTTCCAGGATAGTTTGAAGTTTTGTCGATGTTATTAGTTTTATATAAGCCACAGTGATCAATCATGAAGTGAAGGATATGAAGTAAAAATGCAATAAACATTATTGCTTAGCAGCTGCTTGGTGACCCATGTGAGACCAGCTGATGGCATTACTCTAGTATCTAATAGAGGAGTGTCTACCTTCAGATTAACATTAATTGGCGTCCTTAATGGCAGCGTGAGCAAAGAAGCCAAGGAACAAACGGGCCACGAAAAAGCACCGTTCCCTCAGCCAAAGGGGAGGCAGAGAGGCAGTCTGCAACACAAATTTCTTTGTTATTCCCAGTCAGAGGCAGATACAGAGACAAGACCCTGACAGGTCTCTGTAGAGGGTGACAGATGATTTCATAGATGGTAAAGTTTTAAACAAAACAAATAACAATAATACAAAAGATAGAGAGAGAAGATTGCCTATGATGTGACCAGAGACATCCTTTGAGGAGAGAACTGATTTTAAAGCTTGCCTTTCTGCACCACACACAGTAAGAACAAGTGCTTGAATGAAACACGAGCATGCATAAAGATCCCTTTCCCTGGAAGACACTTTTATACTGAATTTTTGGCAACAAGATGTGCAAAACACTAAAATATTTAGCAAACACTTTTGGGCCAAAGACTCAGGCACAGGCTCTGCCCTGTTTTGACATGGGTCTCTTGTGGCAGGCCAGGGAAAAGATCATCTGAAAAGATCAGCTCTTCGTAGATTGGACTCTTTTTGTTAATCCAGAACTGGAGATTTTATTTGTCCTCGCTGACAGGATTCATTGTAAACACAGCTGTAAGAAAGCTAACAACATCAGTGACTTCTGTGTCCCTGTTTATTTGGAGTTACGAGGCAGGTTTTGTTTGATATCTTCTCAGAAAATTCTGGCAACTTCCTCCTCTGGACAGGAGGCAGCACAGTAATATGTGATCTTGTGCATCAACACCCAGGCATCACATGGGATTTCTCAGAAAGTCAGATGTTCACACGCAAAAACCTGCCACCCTCCCTAGGCTTGTTATTAATACATCAAGCTCATTAAAAAAAAGTTTCAGACCTCCTCAAACATTTGGGATCCAGGTCACAGGAAAACTGTCTATCACACAATTTCCCAGCTCCTGACATGTCAGTATCTAAATTCTCAGGGCAGGAACCCGTTTGTACCTGCTGCTTTCCCCCCCCACCCTTTGCCATCCCAGAGACAGTGCGGGATTCAGCACGGTGACACAGAAGGAAAAGGCAGCTTTTCTTTGGAGCCAGTGCCGTGAACGGGAAAAGCTGTCAGCGACATATTCGCTGATGGGATTCGCACTCCACAAATTAAGTTGGAACTAGGAACTCAGACACATGACTTACTTTATTTTAGACTGGACATTTTTACATAACGCGTGTTCCCTGCAAAGGCTGCGTGACAAGCACCTGCTCCCCTCCATACCTTCCCGCGCTCAGCTCACTACCCACACAGACAGCACACCAAGAAAAAAAGGGCAGCACAAAAATAGGGTGTTGAACCCAGAGCAATTTTATCACAAGGCTCGCCACCGTTTCACAGGACATTCAGATGGTCTCACGATGCTTTCAGTCTGGTAAGGGAAAATGGGATGTCTTAAAGAGAATCTTGGGCTCAGTGAAGGTGCAGCGCATCAATAAACTGCTTCCAAGTGTAATAACGGTTTGGGGAAAGGTCTCAGCCACCCTCTCAAGATGCACAAGCAAGACTGTCTCAGCCACCAGCTCACTGTGCCCAGGTCTTGTTGGGAACAAAACCCCACTACGTGGGAACAAAGCTACAATGCAGGAAACTAAAAGAGCACACAACATGGACATAACTTATGACTAAAGTAAAAGCAATTCTCATTACTTAAGAAGCCAGGCTGTGTAAATTCAAAGAAAAAACATAGATGTTGGCCAAGAATCATACTCTAAGAACTACTTGGCATGCAAGTGTGTATCAGGATCCCATTAATTTAGGAGATGGGGTGTGCCTTGCAAAGAAACCAGTCACATAGGTAATGATGCTTATACCAAGAGATCAGCAGGGAACGTGGGGGAAGGAAAGGGGTTAGGGAGAGCTGTCAGGCTGCAGTTCAAGGAAGAAGCTTTGATCTAATACAGAAGGAAAAAAAAAAGAATTAAGAGTCCTTTAGACTATATCAACATGGTTTATTTATCAAGCTAGAACTTATTATGATGGTACTGATTGCTCTGAAGTTCCCTGGCCTCTGTCAATTGTTTATTTATGATTCCATAATTGAGTTATGTCAGAAGTGCGAGCCTGGGAAAATTGGAGTGCTTCCTAAAGGGACAATGAACTTGAGTACGTTTTAGCTCCACAGTGTGTCAATGTGTGCTGTCAGGATGCACAGGTTTCTGTTCCAAACTGGGCTCCTCTTCCCTAAGGGCTGAAAGATGTTGAGTACTTCATGACAATGACGCTAATAACTTGATTGAGAGAGGAAAAGACTGCCAATGTAGAAACCAGCATCTGTCAGACCATGCGAAATCAGGAATGCCCATTTCACCCGTGGTATCAGGAACATATGGAGGCTGTTGCCGCTGGTCAAGGGTGGGAACTGAGCTCCACCAGAGTCGTGATACCAAGCAGTGGCAGTCAGAAGAGAAATATTATGTATTAAAATTAAAAACATTTAAAAAATTGCCTGGATTTTCTCTTCCTACCATATTCCAGCCACAGGAAAACAAACAAACAAATCCCAACCCACAAAACACAAACAAACCCCTTCACAGTCAACCCACAGCAAAGCTCATCTAAAATGAGCCCACAAAAGATTTGTTTCTACAGGTCATCTATTTCCACCAGTGGGGGCAGCTACCTACAGCACATCCCAGGGCTTTTTGCACTCCACCTTCTGGTTGAATATTTTTGAAGTATGCTGTTGTCATAGATTTTATTTCTCCAATTTATGTTCTTTTTCTTCTTGGTGATATATTTATCAACCAAAATTCAGTCATTAAAAATCGAATGCTGTCCCATTTATGAAGTAGTTGTTCACAGCATTATGCACACTCCTTCCCTCCTTGCAACATACATTAACACAGGCATTTTCTATTTCTCTTTCCTCTTCCTTGTCCCAGCTTTCATAGGGCAATCTGCCTCCATTGCTTCTCTTTCTTCCATTTCTGTACTTTGACCGAAAATCCAAGTACAGGTAACAAATACATCACTGTGCAAAGCCATCATTACCCCCTTCTTTCTCTTTTCATCATACTCTGGAGATGCTGAATATTACCAATAGGTGCCAATTCTTTTATTTTTATTTTTTAATTCTACTTTCACTCTTCCCTATCCAGTAAATTTTGCAGTTCTTGAACTACAGCATCACTTCTGTTTTAGGCATGAAACAATTTCCCATTGAGTTCCAGAAGCCTATTTATTTCTGTCAACAAGGTACGAGAGATTCACAAACACAAGCGCTTCTGTGACACGGGGGCAATGCACTGAGTTCCTAAATGAGGAACTGGCGCTTAGGGAACAAGGTACCCCATTGGTGTCTCTCACACGGGAAGGAGTCCAGGTCTGTAGTCTGAAAAGAATGTTTAAAACACACAATTTTCTCTCAAGCACTTTATGCTCACTAAGGAGACATCAGTTAAAATACCCGAATTCCAACTAAATTGACAACATTCACTGATTTTAACCAGTTTCCTTCTCTGGTGAGAAGATGATTTCAGCTCCACCTGAGTCCTATATCCAAGGTGCAACATGATCAGGAAATTCAGAGTCACTGGGTATCTCACTACTGAGGAAAGCTGAATCTGTTAAATGCAGTTCTTTTAATTGTGTCTCATTCCGTCTTCAAAGTCCACATCAGCTGCCAAATGCTATTTCTTCTGGGCTTTGAAGTACTTATACCCTAACTTCAAAAGTCTCTCTGCCACAATCCCTCATTGTCAAATCATGGCTCACCAGCAATAAATGTCATTAGCCTGGCCCTCCCTTCTCCTTCAGATGGCATGGGTTAGTTTTAACTATGCCCACCAAAATCTCAAGTTGTAGATTTTAAAGTATTTCAAATTCTTACTATTCGCTCTTTCCATATACCTTTCATTGCTATTCAATGTTTCAGTGCAATGGCACTTCTCTAATTCATCGTTCATTAAAAAATAACTCCATCTACAGTCTATCTTTCTGTACAGGAGGAAGCTGCCAGAATTTAAAAGCTCTCTCTCCTCTCAGCCAATTTAAGAGTACATTTGATGAGCACTGGCATGTCCAAATTCAGCATAATGCTTTGAGCTTGAGACATTCTGCATATTCTAGAATGTAACCTTGAGTCCCACAACCCTGGGCATCCTAAACCTCATGTTTCCTGGGCTAACAGCTGGGTCTCCAGTATTTGTTACCTCCTTTCATCATTTATCTTCGGCACTGGAAACATGTCTGAGAAAACTGCCTTTTTCTTAACTCTCTGGATGACATCCCCTTGTTTATTCCCACAAGCAATGAGGGGAGGTCCCACCCAACCATCTCTCCCCTTCCCAGACTCCTGAGTCGCTCTGTGCCACATCTGAACGCTGAGAGGGTTGATTGATTCTTCTGTTTGTGATACAGAGCACTCAGAAATGGTTCTGCTCTCTGGGGTAGCCTTGTAGAGTAGAAATGGTGATGAACCAGAATTCAATTATGTAATGAGAAAGTGCTTTAATTAGCCAGTTAATGACTCCTCAATTGCAATAAGTAAAATCACTTGTTTTCACAAGGCACAATATTTTTTTCCTAAGGGCTCCCAGGAATCGGCTCTGCATCTTGCTTTCCTCCCACTCCAACTAAAACTAAAAATGATCCAAGAGTGCTGGTGTGCTACTGAAGGATCACATGTTTGATCACTGGTTCAGAGCAGCCCAGAAAAAAAAATGGTGGGCAGAGGTGCAGACAGTCACACAAGGGTAATGAACTCATCTTACTCTGACAGAAAGAAGCCTGAACCTGAGGCAGGATGACATGCAAATGAACAGAGCTGCCTTACTGCTGCCATCCTTTTACTTTTGTCCAAAGTGTCCCAACTCAGAAGGACATAGACTTTTCAACATCAGTGAGATCCAAGATCCATGCACATGATCAAGAGATCTGCTCATATGTCAAAGAAGGGGCTCAGAGTGCCATGGCAGATCTCCCAAAGACACAGTTCAGGGCCAGTTAAGCAATGATATAGTTCCAGATATCTCAAAGATGAGCAGGAGAGGCAACCTATGCCACTTCTGCAGGACAATGAAACAGTACCTAGTCTGGGATTAGGATACTGAAAGTCAAGACCCACAATCAACAGCAGAATTTAGCCAAAGAAAGCCAGCTTTAGTTTACTGCAAGTTTGGTTTTAGCAACCCATTTAATGAGGATGAAACTTTCTACTCTGAAACAAAGAGAACATGACTTACGAGTCAAGCAGTATGTTAGCACAAGGGAATTCCCTGATTTGGAACAGGAGGTATTGCTAATGCAATTAGTCACTAGACTTCACATAGCAATGACAACTAAGAATAGATAAAGCATCAGGCTAGAATGAACCATCAGTGTCTTCTGTCCCAGGAACCTGCACTCCAGTTATCCTCTGGAGATCTACAAGGGCTTAAAAAGAATACTCCTTATTGCACAGATCCATCAATACCCTGGTAGTTCCTGAAATCTTCCACCTTCTTTTTCCTCCTGCCCTGTACCTTAATGCTTCTGTGCCAAGGTTCCCTGGTGTATCACAATGTATGCTTCTGCCTGGATGTCTTGTCCATGGTGAATCTTCACAGGAGATTGTCCTTAGGGTCAGTCTTCACCTTCACTGAAAGAACTGCAGGCAAGCCTTCACACTAGCAGGGTTCTCCAGCAGCTCCCACCAGTAAGACTCTTCCCAATGCTCTTGCTGTGCTACTGACCTTCTGTCTGGGAGCTGACATTAGGTCTCATGCAATTCACCCACTTCCCTTCCTCTCCAGTCTTCCAGCAGGTCATCACCAGGAGGCAAGTAACCAAAAACGAACTGTGCAAAAGGCAGACTGGTGAGTTCTCTGACATTTTAAACATCTGTTTAATAGCAAGGGATAGAAACCTGGATGAATGCAAAGCAGCAGGGCATGTTGCCTGGATGGAGGCAGAGTATGACAGCATTTAAAAAATAAACCCAACAACAAACCAACCAGAAAAAACCAACCTGGTGAAACAGGTAAAGAGAATCAGTGGTATGGTCCCTTCATTGCAGTTCACATGGGACTTGAACAGGAATTGCAAATATTATTTATAAATAAATGCCTCATGGGAAACTTTAGATATAATCAACAGGGAACATATGTGTGTTTGATTAGGGCTGACATTTTAAACTAAAGCCAAACACTATAATAACACCAAAAGCAGCAGCAGCGTAGCAAATAACTCCCTGTTTTTGATGCAGATATGCTAGGAATGATTTTGGTCCAGCATTCTGCACCTAAAGCAAGAATATGCATCACCAAAAGAACGCCTTTCAGGATGTGAGCAGCAGCAGCTCCCGCTAGAGCCTGCAAGAAGCCACTCACTTTTATGAGTGCATAGGCAAGTAGTTCCCCAAGCAAGGGCAAGAATCCCAAGTCAGATGAAATTCAACTGCAGTAGGAGAGTTTGCAACAGAAAACATGGGTACGAGCAGGGGAGTTTGAGAGCCACTTTTGTACAAACCTTCCACTGAAAAACTAACAAACATCACAGCTCAAATAAAAAAAAAGCAAAATCCATCAGCTTTTGCAACTCCAAAAAGCCTGGAGAACTGGCTTCACAACAAAGCATTGGATTTTAAGTGAACCAGCAAGCTTAGGGAAGCACATGTTGAAAAGAATGCACACTGCATACCAAACCAGATACTTACAGGACCAGCACAGAAAGAGGGAATAGATCTCAGATATAGAAGTGTCCGGAACCTTCCTGACTCCCTCTCTTGCACTGTCTGGGGGTCCCTCACACATCTGGCAGGTGTCAATGAACAAGAATCTTCTTCTTCCTGAGGGATGTTGTCACCAAATGCCCAAAATACATTATAGAGCAGTAAAGTGAGTAAAACAGGCTTAATTAAAAATTACTATTAATGTATGTGGTAGATCTTATATATTTTTCCTTTTTGCCCGAAGGCATTCCTTTGTTTGACAACAATAACACAGACTTTCCACAACAGAATTAGAGTCATTACAGTTTGTCTTCAATTGGGAACACACTGTCAGGACCAATTCTGCACTGTCAGTCCTTTAACCTTTATAACACCAGACAGGGCAAGCACAGCCAAGGATGGACTGTGGCAGCCTTTAAAAACAGTGCAGACACTGCCACTGAAGAGTTAGAGACTGGAATAAATGTCATGTCTGAGGTGGTTACATGAAAATTTAAAATAGGCAAAAATTACATTACCCATGAGATATCTAGCCTGAAACTCTGACCTGAATTTGGTCAGAAAGTTTGCTTTGTTCGACTTACTCAAATCAGGAGCTAGGCATTCAGTGCAAGACTGAAAGGTATGAAGGTAAGAGGATACAAGAGACAAAGCCTGACGCACAAACGGGCAGCAGCAGAGGAACCGAGCGCTGAGGAAGAGGAAGGAGTAGGCGTCCAGTTTCCAGCGAGCACTTCTAAAGGAGCAAAGATGCTGCACGCACAGACGGCACTTTACACTTCACAGCAAAGCCCTCATCTGGGAAAGGAGAGCTGACAGACGGCATTGTGTGTACTGCAAGGGGCCACATTCATGGAAACAAGGAACGAGAAGCAAGCGACCCCTCCAGAGCCAGCAGAGCCGTCTGTTCATTTCCCTGTTTGTTTGCTCTTTCAGACTTAAACGCTTGAGCAGATTTACACAAGTAAGTGCACTCAAGAAGTGGGCAAACTGAATATGAGCACTAGGCCAACTGGCTGCAGCGTCCAAGAAACAGAAAGTGGTATTAATCCTCTGAATTGGATACCAAAGCACCGCCTGTGCCCCATGGAGCTTCCCAGTGGGGTCTCCTCCCCATCCCTCTGCAGAGTTGCACAGCGGGGAGGCTGTGGGGCACAGCAGCCGGGAGGGCTGGCTGCGATACCTACCAAATCTGTGCCCTCCCCACCACCCCCAACTGCCCTTCCATATGCAAGTGATGGGCAATTATTAGCAGGAGACTAAGGCAATTAGAGGAGGCGGAAAATAAGATACTCAGAAGTAACCTGCACTTGGAAGTTTACCAAAACAGCTCTCCCAAAATACTTTTTCCAGAAGAATTACTGCAATAGATTTTTTTAAAAACACAACCTGCCCCTCAGCTGGCCAAACTCTGGGTTACCTCAAAAACTTGCCTCTTCTAGAGCCAGATATGCCTCCACAGGCACATGCTTCCAACCTGATGCTGTTTGAAATGCAAACAGCACAATTTTAGACTTGTAAACCATCAAAGTTAAAAACTAGTTTGCAATGAGAATACTGCTTTCATGGGTATTTGTGCATGTGCACACAAAAGAAGCCTGAGAGTCCAGAAATGAAAATGAGATTTCAAAGATGCTGAAATCCTGCAGCTTGCATGTCCTCCCCTGTCTGTCAAACCCAGTTTCTCAAGAATATATTTACAATGCCTAGACAACTGCTCATCAAACCCAGTGCATGTTTTTGCAATTTTTGACAGTTAGAAGAGCATATATTTGTTCAAGTTTATTTTTATAGTGTTCAACACTATCTTCCGAAGACTCAGTAGTAAGGAAACCAACAGCATTTTCTTCTACCCAGCTTAACTTTTACCCTGCCTCAAGGCTGCACAGGAGGATGGAGAAAAGGCCACCTATTTACATCTTCACATCCTTCTGCTTCTCTCATGCAGTTTTAAGGGCAACAGAGAGAACAGAACTGTTCTTGTCCAATCAGAGAATACTAGGGAAAGACGAGCTGTTCTCCAAAAATGAACCATCTACAGCTTTCTCTTAGACCCATGAAATCACATGACAGACCCTCATCACTGACAGAAGCAGTTGCTTGATGTTAATAATTAAGTCACCTAAAACTGAATGAAACTAGAAGATAAAGCACCTGCACCTGTTACTCGCCTCTAAGCACAGGCTTCCTTATAATCCTCCAGCATCTTCCAGATCTGTCCGTGGCAGCAAAGAGTTTGCCCATTTTGTGGGTCTTGGCAAGGATGCAGTAACCTCTCCCTTTCACACCTGATGTCTTTCAGGTGTGAATTTCAAGGGATATCATTTTCAGCTCTGTGCCAGCAATGAGACTCTCTCTAAGCATAACAGATATAACTGTATATTCTACCTTTGCATACTACAATCTGCAAATTTTTATGACTTTTCCAGCTCTCATTGCTCCAGGCATAATCTTGAAATATTTGTGTTGCCATAAATAGCACACAACGCATTATCTAAACAATTTTTTTAAAAATAGTCATGTTGCAGCATCAAGCACACAAAACAGCTGTACAGTCTTAGTTGTCCTTTCATGTGCCCAACACATTCACCAGTGAACACCAGACTTTTATGGGGCAGATCAAGATACATCATGTAATTGAAGAACATAATCCCAGTACAGCAGAACATGTAATTGCAAGCAGTAATCACAAGCACACAGACATTCTTGCATATGTTTTTGTTCCTTTGGCAGTAACATAGCCCAGCATTTTAAAAACATCCTGCTAGCCTTATAAAACAACCCAACAAAAGGAAAATACAATTTTTATCTCAACAAAACCTGAAAAGAATTTTGTAGTTAGACCTTCTTGGTCTGCAGGCCTTCTTCCTGTTAAGATTTCAAATGCCTGCCACAAACAGAGGAAAAGGGATAGGTCATTAGCACCCTTCCCACAAACCACAGGAATCCTTTAAATTGATTTGAAAAGCATTAGGCTTTCAGAACACAGGAAATACTACTGGGTTTCCACACAACAGACTTGCAATGCTCTGCAGGCTTTTTGTCCAGCTGCCATGACTGTTTCTCCTTCTCTGCTTTTACAGTTGAGTACCAGACTCTGAAGGCCACAGCTTTAGATGTTCTACACCAGGCAAACCAAAATCATGAGGTGTTTCACACTACTGCCTTCACCTGTCTGAATTTCCTGGAATAAATTCCCAAGGCTGGGCTGCAGCCTGACAGGAAACAATAACTCAGTCCCAGAAATGTAACAGCTTAGGCCTCTAATAGTTCATTTCACCTTCCAAGGGGTTTTTCAAATTTTGGTCCAGGGTTGTACCAATCTCACAGTATCACAAATTTAATTCTTCTAGTTCTTAAGGTACTTCATAAGAAGGTGGAACATCAAAATGGATAACTAAAGCTCAGGACACCATAGGGCTCTCGACTCTCCAACATGAACACCCTCTGCCCTTGCTCTGCTCCTGTCTTGCTGTGTCTGTCTCCTCAGATTCCTTTCTGTTTGCCAAGTCTCCTGACACAGCCAACTTCCATTCACTCCATCTGTCACCAATCCAAAGTGACGGACTCCAAAAACTGAAACCAAGGTATCCTCTTGACTTTTCATTGAGCTGCATTTTATGTCCTCGCATGCTGCTCTTCCAAACCCATCATTATCCCATTCCAGTCAAAAAGGCTCAGCCAAAACAGTTAAGTCCCAGGATGCATCTGAATGCTGCTGCTATCCCCAGAAGCAGGAGCTGGTGAAGAAGACATGAAATCCCCTCAGTATTTCTCATGGCTCCAATTATCATGACAGATGTATGTTTATACTCCCTGAAGGGTCAACAGAATAAGACATCCAAGGGAATGAATACTTACTAGAGACCAGCAATCTTGAAAACAGATTATAAATATAGTCTGCAACACAGACTATAAAACTCTGCCCGTCCGAAAGCAACGCTTCAGTTGAGTTACGCCAACTTATCCCAGCACGGGCTGCAGATACGGGATCATCTCACAGCCTGAGAGTTCATAACTTGCACACCCGTGTTTCTGTGCAGCTACAAACACACAGCTGCTTGCACAGGAGTAAAGCTTTCATGCCCTTCAGCCAAGTACGTTTAAACCAGCAGGGTTTGAAACGCCATGGCTTGTTTTTCCCCAACAAAGAAAAACTCTTGGCTTGACTACAAACTCAGCAATACACACCAAAAATGGCTCAAGTGAAATAAAATATTTTAGAGGAGTACACAATATACAATGAAGATCTGGACAGAGAAGGTATAATTTTTAAAAAATGGAAGAAAACAAACAAACAAAAAATTGGATACCTTTTAATAATTATTTTGAAGCCAAATTCATGTTTGGCATGCTTTGGAGCACTCACTTATAGAAGGCAACGAGAACCCAAAGCAAAGGACACTGCTTCCGAGACCTACATGGCCTCTAAATTCACACTGTAAAATGAACAGGTATATGTTTAGTAATTGTTTTTATCAGAGTTAGGTTGATGGTTGGACTAGAGGGTCTTAAAGGTCCCTTCCAACCTAGACAATTCTATGATTATATGTCTGAGACTGGGGTGGAAGCCTGAAACTGAAAAGTCATTCTTCTGAATATGCAAAAATATTTGAAAAGTGGTATAAAATCTATTCCAGACTCTTACTAAAAGCTATTTATTTTTTCCAGTAGTTTTCCATATTAAAAGCTTTTTATAACAGGAGCATGTTTTGCAGTGTCCACAGAGTGATGCATCATCATGTGCGTTCCTGGAACTTAAGTAAAAGTTTTTCTGCCTAACAGCCAGCCAGGAAACAATCTAGTTGCTCACAGATGTTCTTTCAGTTAGCAGAAATAAGCAGCACATAGAAGAGACACACCATAGGATACAATGTGCACTTTGGTTCAGGACAGGACTCTCCTCCCAGGATCTCAGTCCCTGGAGATTAAATATAAGTTATTTCTCCAGCTCTGCTAGTTGCTTCCCAGGTACGGACTGGGAAGCACCTTTACCCTCTCATGATTCAGGGTGGGCTTTCCTAAAAGCATCAATCATTTACTTCAAAGAAGGGAAAAGTCTAATAACTGTTTTGGGATCTCAAGATTCACCTGGGATCCCTGCAGTGCCCCACACTCACATGGCATTCCTCTGGTAAAATATGAACTTGGTCTGCTATCTTAATGAGCAACATCATTATATGCCTGTGCTGTAGGATTCAAGTATTTTTAAAAACGAAACGCACACAAAAAATATCCAACACAACAAAAAAGAACTTCAAACACAGTAAGCGTACAGGACTCCTGGTGAAAGAATCCTAACTACAGTATCTAACCTGAGAAAGCTGCTGAAAACAACCCCTCAACACACCTTGCTTTTATTGTGGCTAAAAAGATAGAAATGAAAAGCACACAACAAAGACCATCTAAGATAAACAGACTGGTATCTTTTAAACATGATGATCCATCAGAAAAGGCTCATAACTGTTCATGTCCCACTCTTAACAAAGACACCCACAAGCTCCTTCTCCTTTTCAGGAATTACCAAAATCGTAGGTTTGCCTTTTAATGGCCAGATTTTCTATGTAGCTTCCATTCCACCTTCAAATGAGAAGTCATCACAGTTTGATCCCAGAAAGGCACGGAGCATCAGGGGGCTATACAATTTAGAGCCATCTGTTCCCACTCCCTCTTCCTTTTGCTTGTAACCAGGGAGAAGCCACCCCCCCCATCTTATTTCCACTTGGCTTTTCCAGTCCTCTCCAGCTTACCTGGCTCCACAGCTTCTCAGGCTCCATGACTTCTCAGGCTCCACCATGGGCCTCCTATGCCTGTGAGCATTTTTCCCCCTCTCTCTCCACCTTCTCCCACTGATATATTTTATTAAACACACCTGTCTGCCCCTTCATCCAACTGTTCTCTCCATTTGTATTCATACAAATACCCAGGCACACATGCTGCTAGTTAATGCTAACTATATTAAACCACCACTGGTAGATGCACCTGTCAGAAGCTGATGAGCAGGAAAGAAAATAACCTTGTCTAGCTGGGATAAGACTTGCAAACCAAGGACTCTGAAATCAGTACATCAACACTGCATTCACAAAACACCCCCTGGGAATCTGGGTCACCCCGTCACCGAATGCTGAAAAGCGGAGCCTCAAACAGACAGGAGGAGAAAAATGGGATTCAGCTCCTCACCACCACCGGAGGTGAAGGCAGCTTGAAATGAAGCAAGAAAGAGGCATAAATTATAAAGGCAAGTGCATAGTGATGCATCCACAGAAGTGTTTCTTTCCTAGATGTTTTCAAATGAAGCTCCGTTCTCTCTGCATGATGCATTGACAGCTTATGCCTCAAGGTAAAGAAATCTGAGCATGACACAGAACCTGGTGAGACATGACACTTGTTCAGAGATTTTTGCAGACCCTCCAATCTTCTCTTTTCTGCAAAGTGTGTAAACCCTATCCAAATCCTAAATAATATCCTATATTAATTATTAATAATAAAATCCTATCCAAAGAGCATATTTCTCTCCAACATATATTTGCCTTTGCTTCCCATTCTTTTAAAGCACAATTACCTTCATGGTCTTTGGACAATTTTCCCAGTTTTAACTATGTTTTCCTTGCTGTCAACAACTGTTCAAAATTCCACATTAGTAATGTTGAGAGCCTTAGCATACCAGCTCCCTCTTAATATTTTAAGCAACAAGATTAAGTAGTACAATACAAACAACAGGTACAGCAAAACTCCCAATTTCAGGAAAAACTGGTTAAGCTGAACTGGTCTTAAAAAAATCTGCAATGCACACTAAATGAACAAACATTTGTTCATCTTTCTTTTCATAGCTGTTCTTTTTAAAAAGAATTCAGTGATGATCAGTGTGCTGTTGCTGTTCTCTTTATAACTGCTCTTAGGAATGAAAAGAACAGTAAAGATGAATATCCAGAAGAAAGCACAAATTAGATGAAAGCAAAACAAGGAAAAGCATATGTTCAAAATCATTCTGAAAACAGACCGATTAGGTAATTAGTATATGTGCACATGTGAAAATATATATGTATATAGGGACAGTCTTCTCCCTTATGAAGGAAGAACAGACAGCGTGTGATATCAGTGTTTAAAGTATGTGATACAACCTTTGAACTTTAGTGAAACAGTGGAATGCAGAAAGTTAAGCTTAAATGGAAATTCAATCCACATCATAAATATGAAAAAAAGTCTGAAGTAAAAAGGAGATGGTTGTCGTATTTTTTCCTTGCAAGGCAAGATGGTTAATAGATGACATGCGTCACTGTAAAATTTGAAAGGGCATGGTTTTCCTGTGAGCTAGATTGAGTATATACATAAAGCTTGCCTCCCTGTAAAAATTAATCTTGTTGCATTTAAAAAAAAAAAAAAAGAAAAAAAAGCCCCCTGAAACCCACAAACCTAAAAAACTACAAAAATCACACTTTTCTGCAGCTCTGATGCAGCAATATAGTGAAAGACAGTACAAAGTTGTAATCTGCCCAAAGGAAACCCAGGGAGGCTTCCTTGGGCAGGTTGCTTATCAGAAGGAATCTAACACAAAGCAGGCTTTAGTTCATCCATCAAAGCAGCAGCATCCTGCTTCAAAACAGTGAACACTAGAAGTGTAAAAACATTGGCTATACTACATCCATTAAATGCGTGTAAAGACTGGAAATTATGAAAATTAAATTATACATAAATTCTTGGAATATCATTGTTGAGTTCCCTCAAATTTGCATTTTGCTATATTCAAAGTTTAAAATTTATTTACAATCTTGTTTCAAACTGTAGTTTTAAATTTTTTACTTTAAAATATGTTCCCAAAATAACTGCAGTACTTTTCATTTAGTACTTAATCCTCATTAAGCTTATACAACAGAAGAGGTTTTCAAAACTTTCAATTTGTTGTCAGCAGGCTGTAAGTTTGATATACTGCTTAAAATAAAAATGCCACTATATCTGGCCTTTATTCTATAGCTTTTGGCACAATTTTTTTTTCTTCATTTCTTTCTTTTACCAGCAGTAAAGACATTTACACATTTTTCAATTTCAATGTGCAGAAATCTTGACTGTATGCACCTCTTTTGTCCTCAAACTCCCATATTATCTTTTAAGTGTGAATACAGCTGAGGCGACACTTGCCAGTTGAAGCAGATGCTCGACTCCTATACCAGGGAATGGAGCACAAATAAGGATTTAGTTTAATGTATTCACAGCACATCCAGCCCCAACTACTTCTGAGACTTTTCAGTACAAATTGCAGCAGAAACTGGCTTTGAAATCAAGTTCTCATTTAGAAGCTAGCGTAAAGCATGGTACTTTGGAGGCAAAAAAATCTGTCCACTTAAACACAAACCATGTTCTGCACTAAAAGAAATACCTAGGTAGGTAAACAATTTTTCATAGTGACAGTTTTCTCTGCCAAACTTTACAGATTAAACTAGAATGAGCCACAGAAAATCAGTATTACATCTCAAAACTGGTCATGTCCAAGCACAGCTCAATAATTTTAGGGCTGATGAGTACTGTGGCAATGGCTGCAGAGTTGCCTCGGGAGCAAAGAATCAGCTGGAGAAGGAGAGGAGAAGAAAAAGTACACCAGATATACAAGGATGACCATTAGATAGCACTACAGTGATTTCTGGCCAGTGGACTGACTTTTCCAGACAGCACAGAGTAGAGCAGCCCTCACCTAAAGGTGAGAAGAAGTCAGCCAGGCTCTGCTGCCATTCACGGATCAGTGTAACATAAAGGCTAAATCTTCCCTTCCCAGAACCTCAAGAAAAGCACTGTAAATCAAATCCAACTTCACCACCCTGTGCTGGGGGCACTCAGTGGAATACACCGAGAGATTAGAATTCAAAAACAATTGCCACAATATCTTTAAAAGTATCTTTTTGCTCATCAATGAGCTATGTCAGCCCAAACCCAACTATTTTAAAATTGGCATTTCTAGAATAAAGGATTGTTATCCTTTCTGGACAAGGAGATTATCTTCCTCAGAATTTATGGCACATTCCCCAGATTATAATTGAAGTTTAAAATTGTTATGTTTATCACTCTCTGCTTTGTCCTCAAACTGGTGAATAAAATACAAAAATCTTGTCTTACACTAATACTACTATTCCTGGGGGGGAACTGGAAGGGTTGTTCTTTTGGACAGCACTGAACACCAGCCAGGATTACCCACCTTCCAGTCACGTTCTCAGTTCCAGGATGTGAATCTTTGCTTTGTCTCCGAGCACAACTTTGCAACAAGCTTTATCTTAGAAAGCAGAGCAGCCAGGGCCTAGCTGATGCTTTATGTAAAACCGTTATCATTAACATTTGAGAGCCATTCTAACAATGTGATCTAAGGCATGAGGAAAAAAAAAAAAGAAAATCTTTTGAATCTAGCAAAAAAAAAACTTGCAATGAAAAACAAACACTTGATTCACAAGTGCTGTAGTTGGAGAGGGAGAAAGTCAAGAACTAATCTGCCATAGTAATTGGATTGAAAGATTCTGAGTTGGTGGAATTTAGTGGCTGTATTAAAAAGCCATCTCCTCTTCAAGGCAAGGAGCCAACATAATGAAGAAAAGACAGGAAACAAGTTCGGGAGCACCATCCAAGGTTAAAAGAAGACCCTGTTATCTTTAAAATGGAAGGGCAGTCTATTTCCATGAAACTGAATTTCTCTGTTTTGCAGTCTAAGGCTGTTTTTTTATTACGAAAATCAGCAAGTGGAAAATACATTTACCAGAGCATTATTCCCATCATTATAATAATAAAAGGGTCAATTAAAACCCAGTTAAGTGATAAATCTGTTATGTAGTAGACTGACCTTAAAAGGGAATTTCAGTTACTTCAATAAAAACTTACGTAGTACTGGGCATAGCACTGAGTACATTTCCAAATTTTGAATCTCTACTGCTTAAGAAAGTAAAATCTTTTTTTTAAATCCTGGTTCCTCCCCCCAGAATGACCAAGCAATTCTGAACCAAGTCTCAGTTCAACAGTGGTATAAAGTTTCCAGAAAGAACTGGTTTTCCAGAATAATTAAACAGAACTTAAAAATGCAATTTCAGTTTACAGCAGGAAATAACCAAACCAATCTGGTTATCAAAAAAGAAGGAATACGACAGATTTAATGAACTGATGTTCATATTATGTCTATTAAATGGGAATTAAAGGTTCTGAGAATCTTCTGCATGCCAAAAATAGCAGTGAGGGCTCCATTTTTGCAGAAATAGTTATAATATGCTAGCTGTTGCTGCAACATGCAAACAAGTCTCAAATTCACACTACATCTGACCTGTATTTGGAGCTCAGCATTGTACACTCAACTTTGCACATCAACAAGCTTTTGTACTACACCCAATTGTCTAACTGAAAACAAAGGGAAATTTTGTGCATTACTTAGAAGGGCTCATCCCTTTAGCTGTTCCAACACAATGTGACTTTCATAGTCAGGGTCTATGTACATATTTTTCATTGTATTTTTTCTTTCCTTTTCTACTAAAGAAGGATGAGAGAATAAACTTTGCATGGCTCAAGCAGGCTAGATCACATCTTAGCTCCTTACAAGACAGGATAATGACATAGCAAATATTAATAACAGTGACAGAAATAACTTCTCTTGATCACTCAGACTAAAAGGTTAATAATAAAGTATTTCACATCCTACCACCAAACCGTTGCTTTAAAATTCCTACCAGGAAGAGTATGCAATACCATTTACACTCTAGGCTTCCCTAGTAGGAAGTAAGATTTCCTTTAAATTTTATTTCACCACTTCTCTTTCTTTTCTGTTTCAACATTAGAATGGCTCCTTGGCCAAAACCCAATAGCTCAATACTACCAGTTTCAGGGGGACTTAAAATACATGCACAAAACACCCTTCTCAACACAGGCCTGCATTCTGCAATTCTGCAACGTGGGTCCCCTTTTAATTAAAAGCAGAAACTCAGATTATCCCACCCAACCATTAAACAGTGTAACGAGTTTCTTAGTGCCACTTTAATAGCATGCTTTTTTAAGAAGCTTTTAATTCTGCTTTCAGTTTCAAGACACCAAATGCGGCCAGCACTGTCTGATCTCAGCACGACAGGGAAAAGTACCACTAGGTCTCTGCTCTAGTATTTCTAACAAACATGGCTGAAGAAAATTATTTGCCTGGATTATGGGGCTAACAAGTGTTCCCCAAATCAACGATGAAGTGAATTTGTTTTATTTTTCAATCTTGTTCTTGCTGGTAAAGAAACCACCAAAGCTTTCTTCTAAAAAATCTGCTTCAACCACAGCAGGGATGACTAATTATAAGCACCCTGTCTGGGGTAGAAAGAAAAAGAAAGAAATAGTTTGTCTAAGCTTATGGAAATGTGGCTGCATGCTTCACTTTCTGCCTTTTCTTCTTGTCAAGCAAACAAAGCGGAAGGGTGGGAGGGGGAATGGCAGCACAAGCAATAAAACAGCCTCAGAAATTCAAAGCTGAAAAGATGTTCCAGCTGATGAAGGGCAACGAGAGGAGGCTGTTCAGTTCTTACTCTGCTGAACCAGATAAGAGACCTTAGGACAGGCAAAATCTGTTCCCTAAGCATGGTTCATCAGGGTGTATCAAGGCTTCAGAAGCATTATTGCATTTTTAATAATTCAGGAATCTGCCTGTGTCCCTCTTGATTAACATCTATGTCGCAATTGTCCAAGCTTCAGTGAGGTTGTCATTTTGCTGTCTGGAAATATCTGTAATTGCTTATACCAGCTGAAATGGTTGTTTGAGCTTTTCAGTGTCTTTTAAAGTTGGTGTCTTAATGAAAGGGCAAATTTTTTGACAGAGATGCTAAAACTGTGCTTGGAAAAAAAAAAATCAGGAGAAAGAACAAGGAGAAAACATAAAAATTCCTCTGCATACATAGAAATCCACATGGTACAAAAGCGCTTGAGAGTACATACTTGCCTGTTTAGACCTGTAATCACCTGCTTGCAAGAGTGTATCCATGACTAAAACTGTGCATAACTATTTTGGCTAGTTCAGCAGTAACCAACTTGGGCAGCTTCCACTAATATCACGGGAGAGGGAATAAAATTTCCTAGAACCAGGACTTGTTCCAGATTATTTCTTTTGTTAATGGCTGCAAACAAATGGTAAAGATTATCATATAGCAAAATTAGCAGGGGAAGGGAGCCCATTCATTTTTCTAATAAAATCTGCTGGTCTAAGCCATACATAGGTTACAGTTATCAAATCTGTTCCAGAAGTTTATGTGCCTAGATACACCAGGACACTTTTTGCCTCATTGTAGTTCACTGCTGAGCTGTTTAGCTTTGAACGAAATTCTCCTGCCGACTAACGTCTGTTAACTGAGCTGAACAGTGGTCCAAATCCAGAACAGTTAACTTAAGCCCACTTTTGACACTCTCTGGAGAAAGATCCCTGTCCTTAATAGATCTTAGATTCATTCAGAGCAGGTGATCACGTTTTCCAGCTCACTGCATCAAAATTGTTTGGTTTAAGCTTAAATGAGACTATAGAGCAACTAAGACTAACTCCTAAGACTGACAGGTCATCAGCAATTTTTTCCATGGCAGCCCAAAGGAAGCCAAGACTTGGAGCCATGAATGCATTAAACAGGCAGAGATAGTTGGTAAAACAGCCTCCAACCTCGGAAGAAGGACAGACACCATCCATCTTCCACAGTCTGGAAAAAAATATATATGTTCTTTTGTACTGGCCATAGCAGTTTAATCTACACCATGAGGGATGTGACAAGGTCCCCGCATTCTTACCAAGAGGCCTGGGCGGTCTTGGTGTCTCCCAGGAAAAGACGGCTTGCGTTCTGTTGAAAACTGCACAATGAGAACAATAGGAGCAAGACGTGTGGTGAGCAAGTTCCCCACGAAACTAGTCCTTCGCACTCTCCCAAATCCTTGTGATTACTAAGGGGGAGACCATGACAACAGCAGAAAAGCCATTCACTGCTGACACTGGAGACACAATGACCAACTAGTACTTCGGGTGAAATAAATCACCCACTAGCTGTTTTATTAATGACCCAGCCAGAAAGCTCATACTTCATTGCAGAAGGTGAAAGAGACAAGTAAACCAAGCTGCTTGTCGGCAAGAATGCATTAATATTCATTTAGCTTCTTCTATGCTGCCGGTCAGACCAGGAGTAGAGCTGGGCACTGCTGCTATGTCAGCGCTTAGCAAGTTTCGGGTCTTGATTATATATTGAACTCCCATTTAAATTCAAGATAAACAGTGAAGACTGACACTGAGAACCACATACACGCCAGGCTGACGGCTATTTGCTAATTAACACAAGAATAAGAGTCAGAGGAATCCCGAAACCACTGTCTGCTCTCAGTAACTGGAAGTTGATACTTCTAAATAGAAGCCCTGCCATCAATGAGTACATATATACTTTTCTCTAGGAAGCAAACTTTTGGAGATAGCCCAGTCCACATCCTCACATGTGTTTGTACACACACAAAGACTTTGCCCATCCTGAGAATTTATTTCTGCAGCTGTTTACCCATAACCAAATTGTCATTTCACTTCCCTGCAGTGAACAGAGCACAGGTAAGAAAAATGGTGAAAAAAGTCATTATGGCTTCATTATTTTTTTTCTCCTTTCATGCTTTCCAAGCAGTGCTTTCATAGGTAGTCTTCAGTCTGCATTACTTTTCTCCTCCAAAGTCAAGAAAGTCAGCATCAGAAATTCACTAGAAGTAAAATTAAGGCATTGTCACAATGACTTAGGACAGTATCAAACCTATCCCATTACCCACCTATAACTCCAGGACTCAAAATATCAATGGCTTAGACATTACCAAGTCTTGTCAAAGAGGAAAAATCAATACTGCAGTAACACATAACTTAATTACCTGTCATACAAAGGCACACACACACACCAGCACTGTTTTTTGCCTTTTGAGTGTGTGTACATGATTAAAGAGAACTCATGGCCTTTGAATTCAATCTCCTCGGGACAGAAGCTTCCTATAAAGTCAGTAAGCTTTGTGCTGGACAAGGTTACACATGCACATTTGCAAGTTATGATTACATGATTACAATGCAACACTACTGGAGTATAGGTCTATTCCACTTCCGCTAGGCAGCTATTCCTTTTTTTTTTAAAAAAAAAAAACAAAACAAACAAACACAAACATGCAATGTTCTGCAGGCTCAGAAGAGCCTGACCTCTCACCTGGCTTTTTTTTTTTTAAAAATAAATAAGAACTACCTGAGAGAAGGTTGGGGGGGGGGGGGGGTGTCAGTCCCTTCTCCCAAGTCACAGGCGATAGGACAAGAGGAAATGGCCTCAAGTTGCACCAGGAGACATTCAGATTGGATATTAGGAAAAAAAATTTTTTACACATTAAGCATTGGAATGCACTAACCAGGGAAGTGCTTGAGGCACCATCCCAGGAGGTGTTTAAAAGACAGTTTGACACAGAGCTTAGTGACATGGTTTAGTGATAGTTTTTTACCAGAGTTAGGTTGATGGTTGGACTAGATGATCTTAAAGCTCCCTTCCAACCTAGACAATTCTATGATAAGATACTAAAAACCGCACGAGATTTTTCTGGGAAATACCATACAAGAATCATGTGTTCCAAAAATCATGTATAAAGAGGTGAAATATTTCTCCTTTACATCTACACACCCTTATGGAAAAGAATGCATTGCTCATGAAACATACCAGCACAAAGGCTTTGAAAATGTAAATTCACAGGCTGATCACACCACAGACAACAGCAATTCATACATCTTTCCATTTCCTTTAGTGAGCCTGTTTAACATAGAAAGGAGATGAGAAAGCATGGGAAAGCTTTAAATAAAGTAAATGGCACAGAAGAAAAAAGGAAATTAGGAATTCTGCAGGGTCTTACAATGGATGGATCATGACAGGCTGAAAAGTCTAAAATAAATCAGTGAAATATTTTAAACGCTATATGGATTTCCAGTAGAAATCATGACCACATATCCCCAAGGTCTGAGGTGAGAGGAAGAAGGAAGTTTCTGCAGAAAGGGAGAAAAGAAATTAAACTACTACTTTGACCATAAGTACATTCACAGGGGTTTTTTAATGGGAATTCTACTTTTAATGGGATATAATGTCTTTAGTTTCAGAGCCTAAGATAATCACTGAAGGAGATTAGGTAGCAACTTTCACTGATGGTTTTCTGTCTTTCAGCACCATCCCTTTAAGCCCACCATACTGGGTTATCACTAGGACAGAATAACAAGGATGGGCCCCTGCAGCAGACTCCCCATCACAGGTCCTGCATGTCCTGCGTCACTCCTAGAATGGCCCACTGAAGACTAATTTCTCTGAGCACAACTTACCATCAGTAAGAAAAAAAATAAGTTGAAAACAAGATTAACAAAGATACATTAAATTGCAAATATTGGCGTGTTTTGTTTTCAGTTTAAAAATCATGTCTAGGCATTGCAAAGTAAAAAGATTGCTGTGAAAGAGGCTTGTTTGATTTGTCTTCCATGCAGTTCTCACCACTCTATTTAAAACCATTCATCCAAACACAAGGTATTCTCAGAGGCACTATTGATAAAAGACTGCACAGAAGCCAAGCGCCGCAAGCAGCTATTTTTAATTATCCAAACTGTGCACTGAAAACATGAACAGCTTTACAAGCAAACTTAAGGTCAGAGAGGAAAGCAGGGGTTAAAAATAAATAAATTTAAAAAAAAAAAGGAAATGGCAGCAACAAGCTGCATGCTAAGAAAAATCCCCCTATGGAACCTCCCTGTCTGGCCTAGGACTGTAGATCAGTCCAGGTGAAACATTTTGGGCTATTATAAATGAAGATAAAACATGTTGGCATCTGTGTGACAGACATGGCCACAAATAAATCAAGCAATAAACAGCACAGCATGCCATTTCTGGCTTTGTGCCTCCTTTTTGTCACATTAGGGTAAAAAGTTGCATTCAAAGACCACGACTGTCTCTGAAACAAGCAGCCTCCCCTACACCCCCCGCCATCTAGGCAGAAAAGCAGACAAATTCAAGTGTCTGAAGGGATTATGGGATAACAGGGAAGCCCGCTAACAAAAGCGGACAGCCGTTGTGGCTTAAGGAATCAAAACGAACACCCCAACATCTTCCTCCTAGCTTAGTGCAAGGGTTTTGCGATGACAGTGCTTGGCCTAAGACAACACTGCCGGCTACTGATTCTTTCCTGCCTCAGGCAAACCTCAGCAAGCTTTTGAGGGACAATCTCATACAGTTGTTGCCAATCACAGCTTGAGTCACGCCACATTTGCCACACAAAGTTTTTCCAGCGGTGAGAAAACATGGTTCTACCAGTACATCCAAGAGGTTTGAAGAAGGAATAACTAAGAGTCATGCAGACATGGAGATGGACTGAGACTTAACGAGATTTGTTCTGCTCTTATTATATCCCACTCCTACGAGGCACTGTATCTTTGTGCTTCTCACTTCTCAGCTATCAGCATCTAGCAGAGAATTAAAAACCTCAGAGTCAGCTCTTTACTACGTGCCTGTAAGGTGCCCAACACTGTGGTGCCCTGGTTTGAGCCAGATCACTCAGATGGGTTGCCACAACTCGTGCTCACTACTCTGCCCCACTGGCTCCTTATTTCCATGGGCTATTTTGGTGGAGAATCACAGGCTGTGCATTTTTTCTGTGCAACTGTTCCCCAGAACAACGCCGCAAGATTTCTCAAGTCACTCTGAGATAGTGAGTATCTAATAAAGGAGGATGTGTCTGAACAGCAGAGCAAACAACCATTTTGAAGCGAATTCTGTAGACATGAAACAACCTGGCAGCAAAACTTACCACTTGCAGGAATTGTCAGAGAGCTGAACATCATCAGCTCAGGGATGGAAACAGCGTAGCTGTCAGCAGGAGGACCGGGTGGCAGCGATTCCACAACAGCAAAGCAAGAGGACAGAGTTACACGCCAGAAAACAGGCTTTGGGGCACCCTCAGAAACAAGCAAGTCCAATGGACATGGGTCAGTGTGGATCACTAATTCTAAGTACGCCTGCGCATAAAGATATCATCTTGAAGAGAACCCAAGATGACTTCCCCCTCCTTCCCCAATTCCTATGAATCTAAATATTGTCTTAAATTTGCAGGTTGGAGGTAGGGAGGAGAAATGCCTTATCACAGGGAAATGGTAGCACATCAACGTGTACACATGTATACCTTTCCCTGTGTATGCTGCTCCTCCTATGTGAAGTAATCTGAATTACCTTCCTTTTATTAAAAGTTTTCCTTCTTTGTGACAATTTACCACTTTTCATATTAAGGCTCTTTTTCTCAGTAAAGGCAGCTAAAATGTAGCTCAATAATATTTTAATTCTACATATTGTAATGAGAATGAAAATGCACAGGAAGACTTTGCTTAAAAACAGGAGGCTAAAGACAAAGACCCAAGGAATCATCTTCCTAAACAATATTTGAAAGCATGGAGCTCAGAGAGTCCACTAAAGAAAAGTGAAGTTCTGCACTACATCAAACTTCAAACACTAAATAAATCCTATTTAAAATATATTTCTAAACCAGACTCCAGGATTTATAGGTAATCCTAGTTTTGGAGCTATCTTGACTCAAGGAAACACAGTAGGTCCCTCCTCACGCTTTCAGCAGTTGTGACACTTCAAGGTAGCCCAGCTAATTTGCAAGTAAACAAGATAAAATACATCATAAATGATGCTTACACTTTATACAGCAATTTTTATCCATTAATCCAGTGATAGCTCAAAAGGCTGGCAAGAATATAGGCGCTTCCATTTTAAGCAACAATGCCCAGAGAGGTTAAGCGATTTGTCTAACATCACATAAAAATGCAGCTGAAGCCAAGGACAGACCAGCTTCTGAAAAGCAGTGAAGCCAGACTCTTTGCCTCAATCCACTGAGAGCTCTGCCATCACAGCCATGCCCACTCCGCCAGAGTCCCACTTCTTCCAAAAGCTGGTAGATACATTACAAATGATTTACACCTCTATGCCTCACTGTACGTGATGCTACTCGTTCCCATTCCCTGGTACAAAGACCTGTAGCAGGACAGTGAGTTATACAACCATCAATCCTGTCCGCTTGTGTACACACACCGAGTCCTGTTGATCTTTCTCATCAATTACGTGGCCACATCACAATTTCCTGAACACAGCCCAGTCCAGCAGAGCTTCAACTGCTTGATAGCTCAGACCAAGCCATGGGCTACTATAGGTTGCATATTCAAAATCCCCCTGTGGGATTTACCGGAAGAAGCTATATCCGGCAGAAGGATACGGTGCCACACTGACCTCCTAAATCCTACCCGAATTTATGACAGAAGTTACACTTTGGGTGATTTTGTGAATTAGTCAAAGATCCAGCCTAAGAGAATGTGTAAAAAACTGGACAGAGTCACATATTGGACTGGATCACCAGAAGCTCATGAACAGATTTGTTTCCTCTAAGGCCACAGACTGGCTGCAAACTACTCAGAAGCCAGTTGTCTTTGGCTATTTTTAGGGCTGGGTGTCCAGATTTTCTTTAGGAAATGCACGCCAATCTTCAGTAAAAAGTCAATAAAAGAAGTAATCTTTGCAGAACAACCAGACCGTGACAACCCTGCATGTGGATGTCTGACACCAGCAACATCTCCTTCAATGAACACATTTCAGCACTGACAGACACCAGAAAATCCCAGCATGGAACTGACAGCCCCCTTGGATGGAGCCGAGCAGCAGGAAGGCACAGCCCAAGACTCAAGCTACCCAACACCACCACCAGCCTGGCTTTTTTTTTTCCCCCAATTAGGGTCTATAGCCTTTAATTGCCAGCACTAGATTCAAATACAACTGGATTATCTGTTCAATGAGAAGACTGGACTTTCACATTCTTATTGCTTTTCGTCCTCCAGCAGTGAAATCAGAGTCCCTTGCATGTTTATTTTTGGAGATCGCTGCAGTTTTACCATCCTTGCATTTTTCTCCCTTTTGCCTTGCTGAGTAGGTATTCCTAACACATCCACATCACAGAATCCAAGTGTCAAAACACCCCATAACCCTGAATCACTTGTACTGCAGGTGACACTGACTCATCCTGCAGATTCCTGGAGAAGAGAAGGCTCCCGGGAGACCTTATTGTGGCCTTTCTATATATAAAGGGGCTTATAAGAAAGATAAAGTGAGACTTTTTATCAGGGCCTATAGTGATAGAACAGGGCGTAATGGTTTTAAACTAAAAGATGGCAGATTTAGATTAGATATAAGAAGGAAATTATTTACTATGAAGGTGGTGAGACACTGGAACAGGTTGCTCAGAGAAGCTGTGGATGTCTTATCCTTGGAAGCATTCTTGGTCAGGTTGGATGGGGCTTTATGCAACCTGGTCTAGTGAAAGATGTCCCTTCCCACAGCAGAGGGGTTAACTAGATGATCTTTAACGGTTCTTTCCGAGCCAAACCGTTTTATGATTTTATTATTATGTTCTCACAGTAGGGACAGAGAAAAACATCCCATATTTATTGCACCATTTAATTATTTAAAAAAAAAACCAAACTGAAATACAGCAGCAATAAGTGTCAGTTGAAAACAGTGTGTATTTTATGGGTATCTAAGGTTTGGTCTGCATGTAGATCTTACAAATTGCAAGACGAAAAAATTGCAAAGCACACAAATAAACACTTCTTACTTAGTCCTTAAAATAACCTCTAATATTTTATGAACACCAGACTGCATCTACATGTCAATAATATTGACTCTTCTCTCAGTCTCATCCTTGGAATTGCCATTCGCAACTTCAGTGCCTGCTACAAGAAATCACACAAGTCTTCCAGTCTAAAACTAAACAGCTAAACCAGATTAAAATGCACAGGCTTGTGCCTAAGGGCTTGAGTTTAGTCATTTGAAATTAAGAGCTCCATCAGCCCAACATGAAAGAAAGAAATGTTCAGCAATTTACACAATCAAGACAAAAAAAAACCCGAAATATAAAATGCTGAGATCCTCCCTATCTACAGCTTGTGCATCCTGGCCAGCGCTGTAGCTTATTATCAAAGGCTGCATTTCCAAAAGCCTCCAGGGTTATGGGAGCCAGACTCCAAAATCAAGGTGGACTAGTGAGGCATCAAACTGAACACAGGGGAGACCAGATGAGTAAAGAGAAGGAAAAAAAAAAAACCACAAACTTAAGGAAATCAAATTGCCATGAGAAAATCCACATCAATAGAATCAAAGAAAATAAATCTGGTCTTTACAGCAGAATAAGGGAAGGGAACAGTCACAAGTCTTGGACTTGGTACCGATGCAATGGTACAAGTTTCATACTTAGGACAAAACTTCCACTGCCAGAGGGGCATTACAGACACTAAGTCTCAGCCTCAAGGCAAATGCTCCAGGATTCAGACCAGAAACTGCCTAAAAGCTGCTCCATCCAAGTTTTGAACAAAGTCAAGTCTGGATCACCTCACAGCAGTCTGACAAGTGTCCTTCGAGGTAATATAGGACAACTGCACTTCAGGGATAAGCAAAACTTCACCCGCACGTACATTAAAAATAAATATAAAATATAATATGTAATCAAATCAGAGGAATAAAAATGTCTGTGGTTTACAGAAAAAACAACAATAAAGGGATATCTGCAGCACCTTGTAAACCAATTAATATCCCATGCCAAAACCTGATGGTGTTCCTCCAATTCTGAACTGCATTTCTTATAGCAACCTTAAGCCCTGAACTTACCCAACTACTTCTCTTTAATAAAGACCAACAATGTAAGCAATAAGCCTGCTCCCGTTGGCAATCTACCAGCTTCATGGGTATTACAGGGGATTTCTGCATCGATTCCCACTCTGGAGAGCACAACAACTGCACCTATGAAGCAGGATCAAATTTTCATTATTCTGCAGCTGTGAGCATTGATAGGACTGATTTCAGAAGTATCTTCCCTGTATAACATTCACACAGAGCCAGGATCCCCCAGTGGCACCTTTATTGGCAGTGTGGTATTCAGCCAGTCTGTGTTATGTATCTATGACTTACCCCTGGTACCAGCAGAGACAAAGCCAGAACTCCAGTTAAGTAGAAGCCTACTGCGTTTGCAGACTGGAATCTTAAAAGATACAGTGATTGTGCGATCATGCTGTTTTTTCTGTCTGCTACACCTCTTGTTAATATCCACTAATCAAACAAGCTGATTAATTTCAATCAAAACTGAAAACAAAGTACAGGTCTCAGAGATGATTATCTTTACAGGAACTTTATTAAAATTCAGAAAATGAGAGCCTGTGTGAGAGAGTTCTGAATTAGCATCCTCACTGAAGGAAAGCAAATCTGTGCCCACATCCCGTTTGGTGGCACTCAGTGATGCACTGACAACCCAATCAGAGTCTCCATAGCTTCACACAGAGTACCTGTTTTTTTCTGCTCTCTTGAGAGCAGGTCACAGAAACCAGACTGGTTGCTGGGGGACAGGAGGGTAGAAATGCAGGACACACAGGACAAAATTATGTGGCTCAGATTTTGTTAAACTGAGCCGTTATGGAAGGTCTTGTTCTGCATTTAACTGCAATTTTCTTTACTAAATGCCTTCTGATTAAGAAAAACTCTAATCCTACTGATCTTGACAACTATGAACTAACAAAATATATGACCAAGCCAAATAAACCAAGCAAAAATAGGGACAGACAAACAGAGGATGGAAGTTTCAGGACTGAATTTCAAACCTACAATGAGAGCAGAAACTCAGACAATTTATTTTTTAATTTTGTCAAATGGAAAAAGATTCACTCTGCATTGAGGTACGACAAAGACATCATGCTTTCAGCCAGGGACAGGGTGCCCAGAGACCTAAAGAAACACCAACAATTGTCTATGGCCAAACTTTGAAACATTACATTTTAAAACCCAGTAAAAATATAAAAAAGCAATAAAAAAAGCCCAGTAGCCTGAAACATTGCTAGGCTGGGTTTGTACTGGCTTGTGAGAATGCTTTAAAAACCACTCATTAGCTGCAATTAGAGGCATTAAGTGCCATGGATCCGTTGTGCTTTTCAGCTACTTATCTCAGAAAAATACTGAACAGGAGGTAATCAGATGAGGCACCAGATCACAGATTTGTATAATTTATTGCAAGGTACAAGAGTCAAGTGGAAGAGTAAACCATTAGAAATCCTAAAAGAAACTGTGTTGAGAGATACAACTTGGACTGAAAAGATGGGGATCCTATTGAAGACTTAAGAAAACACTTAAAAGGGATAAAGCTGGACACTGGTTCTGTAACTGCCTGTGAAATATTTCACACTGAAAACCCTGCTTCATCTCAAATCAATGTAAACAGCGACCAAAAAGTCCTAATCCTGCTCAGAGAGAAGTGGTCAAAGTCTAAACTTACCCAACAGCTGTTTATTTCTTAAGTTCTGGCACCACACTTGTACCCCTTCTGCAGGAAGATTTTAAAGGCAAAGAAAGCAAGCCACATTTTTCCTCTGGCTTCAGTGCTGCCAAAACAAGTCTGTAGAGAAGACTTTTGTCACTGCTCCGATTGGTGGCACAAAGGCCAGACAATCCTGAACCTAAGAATTAAGTACAAAACAGGAACACAGCTGTCCTTTGCACCACACATTACCTTTTCTGGTCTGTCTACACCTGGGACTACCAGCAGAAATCACAATGGGCCACTTGACCTGAATTCTTGGCAGGTGTGCGAGCCTGCTACATTGCTGAGTCACCATTAGATCAGAGGGTAAGAGGCAAGTCCTCCTTTTGTCTTATGAAAAGCATTTAAAAAAAAATTCAGCTCAGACATTCAACAAAACCACCAAGTAGCACCCACCATGATGAAATAGAAAAACTAAATTTAAAATGTCCCACGAGTATAGGAAATTCATGAGCCTGAGAGTAATGACTTGCTAGGAATGCGGTACCATGCCAAAAACCTTGGGGAGAGAGAAGAGCGGGAACATTTGCCACACGTTAATGGAAAAAGTAATGTCCTCACAGCTACTGCATAAACCCACAGCAGATAATCCCACAGGAGTAGCAGTGCTGACTAAGGATTAAATTAGACTTCTTAGAGTGACCAATAACACATTAACACAACAGACACTGTAGGGAGCCCAGAGGTTAAATCAAGGTCTGGTCTACTCTGAAGATTAACAATCTCGTATCTGGAAACATACCAATACCTTCAAAATCCCTGTGCCAGCCTCAGACACCTTTGGCTGCATCAGATTTGAAGTTCAGCTCTCAGTGCTGATTCCAAGGGCCTTACAGCTTGGCGAGACCTTTCTGCCTCAGAGATAAAAAGAAAATAAACTGTCCCAGCAGGTACTAAAATATTACAGTGCCCCTTACAAGATCATCCTGCTGTTGGTAGCAGAAGGGAACGGTGCACCGTTCCCTCTCCTCCTTCCAGCAGCTGCCGTTGCATACGGGAAGCACTTTGGGTTCTGACAGTTCATCCACCATCCTTGGAGCACAGCCCTGACAAGGTATTACAAAATTTTGGAGGGATTCTTTGGAAAGAATCAAGGGAAACCTGAAAGAGACTTCAAACTTTGCTAGCAAGAGAAATTGTATATGCACAGCAACCCTCTGCTATATTTATTGCTTCCTCTTTCTCGCAGCAGCTGATAGATCACTGCATAAACTCCTGGAAGCAATTGAGAGGAAGGAATCGAACCTTCCTGTGCATCAGGCACGAAGAGGATTCATCCTGTGCTGAGGATGAGAGAAGAGTCATTCAGATGACTCAGTTGTCAGGATGTCTTCCTAATTATTGCAATATTTAAAAAGGAGAAACATGCAGCTCTCAAACGTGACTCTGCCAAAAGTGGCATGAAAGTTAAAATCCTCAGGAGAGAAGAGTGCCGTGACAATGGCACCTCTGGAGAAAGAAAAATATTCTCTGACCAGGATTTTGCAGAGACTTAGATTTCAGGTGACTTTTAAAATTGTGACTGCTGTTGCAAGATCCACATTAATTGTAAAAATTAACTAGCTCCTCTGTGATTTTTATTCTATATGTGCCAAGAAAAGAACAAAATATTGATTGAGTGAGCCACAGGTTTTATTTACATAAGGATCTGATTGCCAGGTTCATTCTTATGCAAATCAGTGAGAGAAAGCTCTTTCAGCAGGCATTTAAAAAAAAAAAAATCAGGTCTAAAAATAACAATATGACTTAGCTTTGCTTGTAAAATGCCTGAGAGTGCATGCCCATGCTTCTGTCTTCAGTAGTCACTACGAATCACAAGAGCTACATCGAGGAAATCCTTGCAATTTCCACTGACTTCAAATTGGAGATGAGTTTGCTCAGAATTGCAACGTAACTGACCCCAACTCAGTTGTAGTAAGATGGAAACAAGAAACTAGCGTCCATTTCCATGTTTATTTTTTAGTGCTGTGTCTCCAGGTCCTTCCTTGAAGGTCATACCACATCTTTTTGAAGTTGTAAAAACAAATGTGTGCTGTGTTGGACTAGTGCCAGAAGGAATGACCTGGGAAAGTCAGTTTGGAAAGAGACCTGTCCCCTCTGAAATGGAAGCAAATTGGTGGCCTCTGAAAAGGAGAAGATCAACTGCCTAAACCCTTTGTCTATGAAAAACAGGCACACCTGATGAAATGATGAGGGGAAAGCACATCTGCATGTAATATTATCTGTTCAGTAAAAAATCAGATGTAACTTTTGGATAAAAAAAGGCTACCACTATTTTGCATTTAATGTTTTCCAAAGCAGTACACTGCCTTTTTCATTACAGCTACAGTGGGAGCATGCTACCTTCTGTGATGTGATAGAACCCCATCTCCAGACCAAAAAGTGCCATGCAGAACATTTTTTATTTTATAAAGCTAGTCCTAGGTCACTCTTAGCATACATTCATATGCGTAATTCACATCTTTGTTCCAATCTAGCTATTTACAAAATCCCATTTCTTTCTCCAACAGGCATTACAGCACAAGGCAGTACATAACAGAATTCAGTTCTGGGATAATGGTATAATTCTACTTTCCCTAGGAGGTAGGGGTTTTTTTGTTTGTTTGTTTTTTTAATTGTTATGCCTCAGGAGAGGAAAGTGAAAAAATCTCACTATCATTACTTCTTTGCAAACAATTCTGCTCATTTTGAAAAAACCACAATGTACCTCAGTGCAGAGTAAAAATTCAGTACTATGCAGCTGAAATAAACTCTTGGAAACAAAACTATTCCTTTCTAAACTTCTTAGTGAAGCATCTACTGATTAAATCTGCTACAAGATCGTGAAGTCCTTACTGGATGCAGAAGACTGCTTGGGAATTTGCCATTCTCCTACATAAAAAGAAAACAAGTGCACCCAGGAGTAAATCTTTGTAGCCAGAAACAGCCAGACATACTGCAGTGCAGGCTTCCAGAACATCTGCTCTACAAACCTAATTATCCCTCATTGCACAGATGCAAAAGCCATCTGAAATGTTAGCACCTAAGACATGGAGATGATTTTAAGTCCCTCTAAAATGGACTTTAAAATTAAAAAAAAAAAGGAAAGCCATGTAAAACTATTTTTGTAAACTGACGCACATTCCATTAGACAACAAAACCTGATGGCAGTTCATTGTAATATCAGATAAGTCACATTCCCACAGCTGTCCCATAATGGGTGTTTACTCTTACTGCTCTGTAGACTCTATTCTCAGTGGGATGCTTTGAAACTGTGGTACTACAAGCTACTACAATACAGCCATTTTTTCAGGGATTTGGCAGCTCCTTTTGAGTCTTGTAACTAAATGAAGTTGTTGTGATCCAGAGAAATATCCAAGTACTAAAGTCTAGATAAGAACATCATTTCCAGAAGGAAACACTAAATTAAACTCACCTTCCAATAGCTAGAAGGGCACTGATCCACCTATTGGTGGCCTTTTTACTTGCAAATTCCTTCCTGAGAACAAATTACAAGTGAAATTTGAAAGAAGTTTTAAATGGGTTTATTTATACAAATGTGGCAGAGAAACATACATAAATGAGGCTGAGACATGTGGCTGTACAAGAGCAGACAGCTTAAATCATGTAAGAAACAGCATCCACAAATCTCTTTTCTCAAGTGAAGACATCTTTCTCTTTGTCTCTCAGGAACTCTATTTCATCTCATTGCTCTTGAATTTTCACTAACAGTCAAGTGGCAACCTGCCAAATAACTCACAGTTGGCTAGAAGCATGGTCACCTACAAGCTAATTGATGCCACAAAACTTCCCTCCAGGATGCCATCTGGGTTGCATTCAATATTCTTACTGGATTCAGAAGCCCGTCCCTCTAAACTTGAAAGCTGCTTCTCTTGAACAAATGCCAATTTGCTGATTTTGTTTGCAAGCACATGCATTTAGCTGATCAGCAATACCAAGCTCCTTTTCCACTCCTTTGACCATATATCAACTGCACTATTTTACAAAAATAAAAGACAAACTATTAGCCCATCTCATAATTAGGTAAATTGGGAAAATGAGAGCTGAAGGGACTTGTCAATGCAAACTTAGAAAGGCACCAATATAAAACAAAGACATTTTAGATCAAGTCCCTGCCTCTGCCTGAAAAAATAGCCCACATTTTAAAAGAGCTAAAGTACCCAGCATCTCTTGATGGCTACAATGATAAAAGCAGATAAAAGCACCTTACTGACATGCAGTTGCATCCTCTCAGTTCTCTGCATCAATAGCAACAGTTTTCTGTACACAAAGCCAGCTCCACAGGAAATGGCAACAATAAAGCAATGCAAAGATCTCCTGGTTTCCTGTTGTGTATCTGCTGCTTGGCAAGTTCCAGTAACTCTGCTGTCACCCCATCAGACTCAGTCATGAGATAGGGAAAGCCACTCACCTTTACAGAGTGACAGCTGGAATCAAAGGAGCATCATCTGACTGGTGATGTCTATATGATGCAGAACACACTGTCACAATTATGGTCAGCAGTTTGAGGCTAAGGAACGATCAGGCCTGAGCACAAACAGCTCTTCATTTCCAGATGAGGGCTTCCTCTGATGCCACCTCAGGTTAAGTTTACCCAGTTTCTTTCGGTGAGGAGGGGAGAGGCTGCTACAGAGCCTGTTGAAACAGGGACATGTTTTGTCAAGCTTTCAGCCTGCCTTTCCCATCACATCCTCTTCCTGCTCTTTATGGGCTCTCCACATTGGGCATACTTTCTCAACAGGCATCACACAAGCTTCATTTATTAAAACCACAAAGTCCAGGCATGGCTGACTTTCCAGCTGGCTCACCAGACCTTGCACAGGGGTTTCATTCTCAGCCATGTGAGATTTCATTTCTCTTTAGGCTTCCTTGTCTTGCAGTGTCTGAGGCCAACCAGACAAGCTTACACTACAAGCTCTCTGCTTTCTTTCCAGCAGAGAACTGCAGACATAAGCACCCAAATCACCCTTCAGCAGGCCTGGCTCGCACCTTCATGTTCCCCCAGAACACAGCCCCTGAACATTGTCCCCAGAGGGACAAAGCCTTCATGAGCAAGGATCATTGCAAGAGCAGTACAATTTTACTCTACAGCCACCTTCCCTGAAAAACTTCGTAATACAATACATTTGGCAAGACTGAACCATAGTTACCTACTCTTCATCAGGAGGAGAGAGAACGTGCTGTGAAATGCAAAGGCAGATTATTTGACTCTCTTGTTCAGACATAATGTAGTTTGAACAAAAGTCCAACCTGGCAAAAGCTCATGAAAACACATCACCATCAAGTTCATACACTTATAAACAAGTGCACATCAGGGAGAGAAGGGTAGAGTGCCTGCTTGCATTTGGCAATTATTCCTGGCCATTTTCTGCAGTGAGACTAAAAATCTAATACTCTGGAAGTGTTTTAGTATCTATCTATTACAAGAAAATCCTATTCATATTAGCTGAAGAATAGGTACTGAAAAAGCAGGATGTAAGTTACAATACTGATGTAACAGAGAGGTTTACAATGACTCACTAAATATACAGCAACAATAAACGTGCTTTGAACTCACCAAGAGTTCTGCTGTGTACTCTAACAGCCTGCAGCTTCACAGGAGAAACCACCCCTCCAACTGGCCAGGGGTTGAGTTGTTTTTTTTTTTGTTTTGGGTTTGGTGTGGGTGGGGGGGTTGTCAGTTGAATATATTGCACAATATCTAAAACGGAACATGAACTTAAGAGTTTTCTCATAAACAAGTGGATTAAAGCAATAACACTGAGGCTTTCCAAGCCATGTTCAGCCCAGGATACAAGACTGTCAGACAGGATGAAGAGCTTCAACTGGGGATACTCAGCCCAAGCAGTGGGAGGAGCACAACCTGCACACCACTTTGTGGGACTGAGAAATGCTGTTTATTTCCCTCGGGTCCACCCCTGCTTTGACAGATAAGGCTGCAAACTGTGGGCCAAGCCTGGAGAAACCTCAGCTGCTGCAACGTTCATTGTCTAGGCCAGGGTGAACACTGGAGGGAGGGACTGAGGATTTTACTGACACAAGCAGGCTCTCAATACAATTTAAATATTAAGCCAACCCTTTTGATTTCCTGCTTTTAGCCTCCCTGTGTTAAAGAGCAACATACATACTACACCTCTACCACATTGGGAACTCTGGGTCTTTCTGCTCCAAAAGGCAGAGAGACCTGAAGTTTAGCACATGAAGAACCTGCTTTAGCTGTAGGAATAACACACCATCTGTTGGGAGTGAGCTTGGCCCCTTCCACAAAAGAGCAGAGCTGTAAATGCAGCCCAAGCAGCCTACTGACAATTTCCAAATTGAAAGCCAAGATCATTCTTCAACTATGGATATCACAACCTAAAATATGCCTGTAATTAATCTGCCCTTCAGCAGGACACTGGAGAACACAGGCACAAGAAGTACTGGATACAGACTGAATGAGTAATCAATAAAATATGGATTGTTTCTTTCTTCACGGCTTGCCTATGGCAAGTTCTCACACAACAACATAGCTGGGGGATGCATGAGATCAGGGATGGAATGCAACTGTACTTTCTTTTCCAAAGGCAGAATTACAGAGGAGTTAACCCCCACTTGGAACAAAACAATTGTCCAAGCCCAGAAATTGCTGCCCCCTTCATCAAGTCTACTCTGCACATAACTAGGTGGGAACTGACACCTTGACTGATCAAGTAGTCATCAAACACGGTATTTCCCCAGCAAGCCTGCTCACCGTTATTCCTGCACACCATTATTCCTGGCTGCAGTACTCCAGAAAACACTTCATTCTGTACCATTACAAAGCACATATCACAGAACAGGACGGGACCTCAATTTTTTTGTAGGTCCACAGTGATGCTCCATACACTTGTGGAAGCTAAAAGAAAACAGAATAACAACAGCTGCAGAAATATTTTTAAGAACAAAACAGAACTGAAACCATTGATTTTTGAGTTTAGAAAGGTTCCTCATTGTCAGCTGTGACTGTAACTGTGGAGGATAAAGGAACTATAAAATCCATGTCTGTAAATTGGAGAGACATGGATTTGATGGATGGGCCACTCAGTGGATAAGGAACTGGCTGGATGGCTGCACTCAAAGAGTTGTGTTCAACTGCTCAACTGGTTCACTGGTCCAAGTGGAGACCAGTGATGATTAGTGTTCCTTAGGGGTTGGGACCGAGACCAGTGCTGTTTTAATATCTTTGTTGGTGGCACGGGCAGTGGGACTGTGTGCATCCTCAGCAAGTTTGCTGACAACACCAATCTGTGTGGTCAACACGCTGGAGGGAAGGGATGCCATCCAGAGGGACCTGGTCAGGCTTGAGAGGTGGGCCTGTGCTAACCTCATGAAGTTCAGCAAGGCCAAGTGGGAGGTCATACACGTGGTTCAGGGCAATCCCAAGCACAAATACAGGCTGGGCAGAGAATGGATTGAGGAAAGAGACTTCAGGGTATCAGATGAGAAGCTCAGCATGACCTGGCAATGTGTGCTCACAGCCCAGAAAACCAACTGTATCCTGGGCTGCATCAGAAGCAGCATGGCGAGGGAAGGGATTCTGCCCCTCTGCTCCACTCTGGTGAGCCAATGGAGCAGCAGAACCTCACTGACCACACAAACCCCTCTGAGGGGCCCCCTTTCTGGACCCACAGCAGCTAAGAGACATCAATCTCAACAGACCTATGCCAGCAGGGAGAAGGTCAGGCCTGTGCTATGAAGCTGCAGGGCCAAGTTGTTAGTCAGCAATCTGAAATACAGATCAGCATTTCCTCAGAGACTTCTGCAGCAGCAAGATCAGCCTGAGCCATCAAGCAGACAAGATGTTTTCTTTCTCCGAACTTCAACATCAGGGAATGGTGCC
>JAOTQQ010000004.1:28204758-28322724 GCA_026546715.1 Gallinago undulata
GCCCCACCAAACACCACAATTAATTAAAGAAGAACACACAGCAAGTATCTTCCCCAAATCCCGAGATACTCATCATTTAGTATTTTTGATTTCTAACACTTCAGAATGAAATGAGATCCTTGCTCTTCCAATCCATATCCAATAAGAAATAGAATTCTCTCTCCCACACACAGCATTAACAGGTATGAATATTCTCCTTCCCATCGATTTACAAGAATTTATCCAATGCGAGACAGTTAAACCTGCATCATTCTTATATGTCAAACTGCTATAAAAATCTCTGCTATTATAAAAGCAGATAAAAAAACCTCAACACAGTTAACGGATAATCCCAACTGAATACTGTGGAAAAGTGACATTTACACATGTCCTTTTCCTATGTTAAAGGTCAAGCTGATGCACCAAAAAGCTTTGTCTACAGGAAATTCACCCCCAACCAGCTCAAGGAGAGATGCCACCAGCTTTCAGGTGTACCACAGTCAAAAAAAATAGCCATAGTTTTTAAATAAAAGCTTTAGGAAATTTTGGTTTGTTGTTCTAGGTCTCATCAGGCTTGTTCTTTCTCTCAAGAAACCTAATCCCACAAGACCTCAGTAAAAACAAGTAGCAGGGACAAAAGCCTATTTGAAAACGATAGAGCAAGATTCTGCCCTAAACCAGTCATTAAATATGTTTCTAATGCCACATTCAGACTCACACTCCCCCAGAGGAAGAAAAAAATTATTGTGGGAAGGGGGCAAATTATGTCCTGTACTTGGCTGCCTTCCTCCCCCTCTGTGGTTTTCAGTGCCAGAAAAGCATCTTTTTTACACTCTAAAATTAACTCTGTGGTATGATAATGAGAGCTGCACAGCACACTACAGACAAGTAGCCTGTTAGTAACAAAGATCACTGCTCAACCCTTACTATTAGGGATAACCCACTGACAGCTATCCAAGCTTGCATGGAGAAGGAAGGAAGGAAAGAAAACAGTCTCCCAAAAGGGGATTTTTGTTTCAAGTTTTCTTGAAACACTCCCACATGTGCTGAGCAGGCAGAGAGGAAGCTGCCAGGGCAACAGCCCTGTAAACCAAGGACCCTGTAAACCCCAGCACCCCCAAATCTGAGCCTTGCTGCAGGAATGCAACATTTCCCATGGTGCTGAACATCTCAGTCCTGACCTTGAAAGCTGGAGGATCAGAACTGCTCGGTGACAGGTGATGACTTTTGTTCTGTGAACACACATCTTCTAGGTTGCTGCTTGCCAATACACTTCCCAGTATGCCCAACAACTTGGTTCGCAACTGCCCTGAAATAAATTGGAGTCAACAGTAGGCAGGTGAAAAGCTCCACATGAGCTCCGGTTTCTCCAGCACTGTCATCCTGGCAGCCTTAACCTGGATTTCAGTCTCAAAGTTTAAAAATACTGTAAATTAACGAAATAGATCTGGGCAGAGTTAACTTAGAAGCTTCTAGCCAGACAAGATACCACATTCGTGCAGGAGCTATTAATCCTTTCTGCAAGTATTTGCAGAAAATAAGGCTGGCAGCATTCACATGATTGTCTGCATAATGAAATGAGAAGAAATGTCTGCTGCTCTCAGCCAAGCTCTGCAGAGTCTCCTTCGATGCCCGAGCTAGAGAAGGTGTTAACAAAGGCCTTGTGCATTACGGGTAAGGACAGGCACTCTGCAAAACAGGGCCATGAGAATTAATGACTAAACTCATGCAGAAGGAGTTGAAGGAAAAGGATTCTAGCAAGCCAACGAGATGCTGCGTGCAAGCCTGGGAAAGGCTCCACATCGCTCAGGCACATGCTCACCCACAACCATGAAGAAAAATTAGCTGGTTTTCATCGTTTTCCTCTAGAAGAGGGTGCCTGCATTTATACTGCAGGCCCCAGGATTTCTCCCCTGCTCCACACTCACGCTTTTTGAAGTGCCATGCCACAATCAGAGTCCCTCCAGTCAAAACTGGACAGATGCAATTCTTTTCAGCACCTGTCAACACAGCTCCTTATTCTTTATTTAACTTCAGGGATCAACATACACTAGTACCTGGGGCAAACACACATAACACACTATTTTATAAAAAATAGGACAGAATTCTGTGTTAAAGAGCTCTCGTGTAAAGGGGAGCAAAAATTACCCAGCGAAGAGCAATTCCTTCAACTAAAATGTGCAATTTCAATACACCAATGTGATCCTGGCAGAGATAAGTTCCAGAGCTTCCCTTTGAAACTCATAATTTATCATCCTCCAAAGAATTGTGCCCATATAGGTCACCCCTTCTAAATTGTACAAGCAACCCAACAGTACCCAGCTAATTTAAATGCTACCTGCTATTGCCACCAAAATAAGAATGTAGCCTTACTTATCCTTTCTGCCCTTACTTATGGCAGAAAATAATATTATTGTGCAAACTTAAGAGTTGTACAATCTGAATTGTATCTTCATTGTTTTACATGGAAAGGAAGAAGGGAAATAGAGGCAGCAATAAAATATATAATAGCAAATTAAACTTCCCTAGTCATCTTGGTTCTTGCTAGCCAAGGATATGTTACAAATAATTTACCAAGGCAAAGGTGATAAATTATTTCAATAGTAAGTGCTCAGATAACAGCAAGGTGTGGTCATGGAGGTAAAAAGGAGGTCAGGAGAGGCATGTCCCCATTTGAAGCAGAAAGATCTTCTTTAGTGATGAAAAAACTTGACCTGTATAATCTCAAAACAGGGACTTTTGGCCAGCTAAAGAGGTGGCTGCAGTGATGACTGCCTGTACACAGGTTGCATTCTGTTATTCTTTAGGATATATTAAGACTGTACCAGAAGTCAGTTTTGAAAAACAAAAGTAAAACCATTCTCCTCCTTAGGTTCCTGTATTTTATGTTTTATACTAAATACAAGAAATGATCCATTTGAAATATTTGTTACACTTGATGCAACTACAATTTTGAAACAGTGAGTTACCTAAACACTGGTATTTCTCCCAGTGGGATTTATTTTATAAATTCTCTGGGATTTATTTTATAAACTGTATGATGAACATTGAGCCCTTGAGCAGTCATTTAATCCAAGGAACACGATTATCTGTGTAAAACAATGTGATAATGGACCAGAAAACAAGAAATTCAGAACATCCTTCACGAGTCACTAATGTTCACAACGAGTTGCTGAATCACTCTACAGTCTTGGGCAAAGGATAACTTCTCTAAGCATCAGTTTTCATACCCATAAGATAATATTTAGTCCACTTGTATGCTGAAGACTTACAGAAAGCTAAACTACCAGCCAGCCACTGGATGACAAATGTGTAATCAGCGTAACACAACTCCACTAACAAGAATAGAACCACTCAGTTTCAGAAACAGGAGGTGTATTTCTTGGCCTACATCAGTCAACACTGACATTTGTTAAAGAAACTGGGGCATTTCTCTCTGTTTATAAGGAGCTGAAGAGATGTGATTCAGGATAAGAGAACAGCACCAGTTGTAAGTTTACATCTGAAATAGCCATCATCTGTCACCTGCTCCTATTCTGAGTGCAAGTATATTCACTACTCCTGCTATTGCTGATTTTTATGCTTTTAACTACTCCCCAGATCACACAGAGCAGCATCATATCTGGATGACACAGGTCCAGCTAATCCACCAAGATTTACTGATATACAATCACTGCTAAATAAGCAAGCCAAGCAAGCTGGTATCATTGAGGACCCATGCAATACAGCTGAAAAGATACCTGCAACCTTACTCATCTAGATCAACAAAAATAGAAAAAGCCTGCAAACTCACCAAATAAATTAATCACATTAACTTTATATATGGGAAGCAAAGATGGACAGAAAACCTCTACTGGGTAACGCACAGCAGAGCAAAGACTTAGGATCAAAAGAAAATTTTAATTTACCCTTTGAAATGAAGTAAAATGCCACCTCAACGCACACCATACTACATGTTACATCTCCAGGAAGGAAGCATGAAAAGAGCATGAAACAAGGGCAGTTAAAATACAAAGCAAACTTAAAACCTGGAATTAAAGGAGTTAACTGTACTTTCTTCCTTGTTTAGATAAGAGTTACTGTCAGGTGTACACACTAGTTTCTTCAACATTTTTTAAAATTGATAAAACTGTGCTATAGGCTACTTGGAAAGAGAGAGAATCCTACAACAACATATTCCAAATTCAACTAAAATCAAAAGGAAATTTCCATCTATTTCAATAGATTTTAAACACATCCTCTCCCCCCTCCCCCTTCAGTGTTTTGCAAGCAAAAGGAATCACACCCACAGTAGCTACAGAAATCAATCTAGAACTCCAAAAGAGATATAGGAACTTACAGCAGGCAAAACTCTCACCCAGGATGAACAAGATTCTGCAGCACTAATGACTTATATTTTAAATTAGATACCTATCTTTAAAAAGAAAAAGTAACCACAGCAGAGAGAGCAGTTGCCAAAAAGACCCCTTCTGGTTCTGCAAGTACAGGACTGTGCTCCTGCTGCCATGGAAACCAGAGTCCCTGACTGCTCTGGTCCTGGTACAGTGCCACACATGCTCTCAAGCATTTAATAAATATTAATAATGCAAAAATAATATTGATGTATCAGAAACAGGACATCTAAAAAAAAATCAGCAGTAAAGCTCACTTTACATGGCTGCAGCCCAAAGGCTACCAGCCTCACTCTAAGCCAGCTATAAACGCTGGTCTCTCCTAGTTGCTAACACTTGCTCTTGGCATTAATTGTAAGGTTAAACTGACCACCAGGCCTCAGCTTAGAGTGAAAAAAGCCAGGAAACCTGGAGGAAAAATTGAAACACTTCCACTATTCCAACAGGTACCTCTGCAGTAGCAATATGGTTGAGCGTATTGAGCGCTGGACTGGTAGGTGGGAGACCTTGTTTCTTTTCTTGGCTCTGCTGCTGACGACTTGTACAACTGTGAGTCACTCAGGGCCAGCTCCCACCTGCAGAAAAGCTGTAACACCATTTATTCACCTCTTCATGGGTAGCAAGGCACAGGGCTGCCGAATCAGCCTCAGCTCTGGGGAAAAAGTCACAGTCCTTGCCAAGAACAGAACCACAGCCTCTCTGGGCATCATTATTAGGGCAAGACACAGAGCATACCTCGTGCCAAGAGGCTATGAGAGACAAAGCTCACATCCCCACTTTAAAAATCTTTTGGCTTCTCTTAGGTTAAAATCCAACATTTGAAAATATTCCAATATTCCATATTTGGATGGGTTTCGTCTTATTTTTCAACTAGCTTAAAGCATTATTGTAACTTTTAAAGTCTAATCAGTTTGTTATCTCTTGTATTTCAGCCAGAATTTTTCACAGAGCAGAGAGTCTGCATTAATTTTATCACAGGCCCTTTTACCCCCTTCCCTTCCCTTGTGGCTATCTAAATATTAATAATTTTAACAGGAAATAGAGAGTTAGAAAAACTACAGTCGGCATTTTCAACACTTCCCACACAAGCACCATGAAATAAGGGAGGCTTCCCTTTGGCTAGAACCAGCTGTCTGCACTGGGAGCAGAGCAGACTGGAGCAAGCACTCGGCTTTTCCACCAAGGACAAGCCACAGCATAAGAAAAGCAGCAGCACCACAAATCTTCATCCCCATCACTCAAACTCTGCTTACTGATTTGTTTTCCTGTGCAAAGCAAAGAAAGAAAAATTGACATCTCACAGCATTTTATAAGGCATGTAAAGACACAGACAAGCAGAGCTGAGCAGTAACATGTTTTGGGAACGTCTTTGAAATTACTGGGGAAAAGCTGCAGGGAGATGAGAAAGTTGTAGAGAGGAAGAGTCCAGAGAAGCAACAGTAGAAGAGCCAGGAGAGCTTCACACCAAATCAAGTCTACCACAAACATCTCTAATACAGCATCACCAAAGACATGATAAGTTTGCCATAAAAAAAGTTAGCAGAAACAAAGCTGGGTGCCTGGTCTATTACAAACAGCTAAGAGAATTGATAATTGTCAGACATTTTTAGGCATTACAGAGTGTTAAATGGTCCTTTAGGAGGACAATGGAGTCAAGAAAACTCTTAATTTCCAGCACTGGCAATCTCTTAGTCGAGGTGTGTCAGATAAATGTGTTCACCAACACATTACACTTGGTTCCTCCAATTTCATAGTTGTAATTTGTTCATTTGAATTAATCTCTAAACATTTTCTGATTAATATTAAATTACCTTAAGTATCTTCCACTCTGACATCAACCAATATGAAATTATCTCTCAAACCTGTGCCAATCCTGGATCTATAATACTGCAGACAAAAAATAACTGGTCTACATTGACTTTTATTCTATCTTTCTATACATTAAAATGCTCTGGATGAAATTTGCCTTCCTTGGCTCAAAGTGTAGAATATGTTTATATCCTCTGAAACAAAAGCTTTGAGCTCTTTGATAAACAAACCAAGTCACTGTCAGCTTCGATTCCACTTTCATACTTTCCTTCTTGAACTTAATCATTATTTTCAGTCTTCCCATTCTCCTTGACCTCAGGAAAGCTTTTCAGATCACAGCTTGTCCCTGTAACTGTATCTAGAGCAAGCCATGTTCTTTCTTCTTATAGCACAGCACCACTCCATAAAAATAAAGTTCTCTTCTGTCTGTAGCCACAACTTCCCCAGTGGCCATCCCATGTACCTGAGTTCCCTCTTCTGTCATTTTCAGTGGCTCTATTCCAGTTCTGTCTCTCTTTCGCAGACCACTAGAGGGAATGATAGAAATAAAAAAAACAGCTCCTGGAAAGCAGGTTGAATCTAGAGATAATAAAAGTCGTCAAGTGAATGTGCCAGGAAATGGGTAAATGGAGAAGGGCATGTTTCCTGCATGTACTTAATCTTGACTTTCTACATAAAGGATGAAGCACAGGGAAAATAACACAAACCCCAAAAATATGCAAGTTCATTTTCTCAGAACAGACAATGAGAATATAATGAAAAAAGGAAGATAAGCAGATAATAACATTCACTGTGGAACACAAGAGAACAGTAAACTGGTTTTGAGCCTAACTTGCACATGAACATAGTACAGACCAGGAAAGGAGGGCAACAGACAAGCAAACGACCCCTGTCTCTCTGCAACGCTCTTCCCAGTGCATTCTCATCCCAAAACTGGAAGCAAGCTAGCCATGGAACTCAGTTAAACTATCACTGACGTAATCAAAAGCATATGACTATCCATATGTCAAAGAAACCTAAAACTCTCCACATGGTGACATGCACGTATCGAAGGCACGCTGGCACCTCCAGAGTAACACGCAGCTATCACTCAGCAGAGAATACCATCTCAACACTGAACAGGAAGAAAAATTAAATTGGAGGAACAGTTAACAGAGGACAAAAAAGTTACAGAATACATGTGGCAATCGTGGTTGCCTGCTGTCTCACATTGTCACGCCCCAAAACCTGCAAGCGTGGCACACCATTACACTCCTGTGTTTCAAAGCCACTCAGGCCATACTTAACTCTTCACAGGATCCAGATTTTAGTTCTCAAATAGGCTTTCAATATGTTTTTGTTCCCAAATTCCAGCTCTAGTGAAATTTGAGCTGAAAAGCAAAGATAATACCAGGCAGCCTCCTGTGCTTTCATGTAGGCAGCAGGAGTCAAACTCTGCAGATTCTCTACACACAAAGCTATCAGGAGAACACGAATCTTTCTTCCTCCCAATAGCAAGGGAGCCGTGTCTCAGCTGCACAGTCACATACTGTGGCCTCAAGGCAGGGCAAGGGCTAAGGTAGGGGGAAGCTTACTTATGCCATGTATTTACCCCGAATTCTGGACATGTAGGAACAGTCTTTGAAACAGTAACTCCCTTCAGGCTGACTCTCAATCCTGTACAAAATAAAATAACCCTATGAACAGTACTGACCAGAAAGCAACACCACAGAAGGGATCCCAATACAAAGATGGAAAATAGAGCTTTAAAAGAGAAATAGCGATTGTGCATTTGGCTGTGTCCCCCTACAGGCAAGCATTATGAAGCTGAAATGTTTCATTTTAGGAAACTAGTTAACCTACTGAGTGCTTTTTGCAACCATACTCTTTGCCACATGTAAGGAATAATCAACAGCGTAACATTTAAGCAGAGGCCTTCCAGTCTCTTTTACCCACTCTCAAGCGTGGGTGAAGATAACGTGAACCCTACTTGCAGCAGAAAAATAAAAGTCTATCAAACACAATCATCAAACTAAAAGCTTTTATTTTGTGTCAAATATATGGTGTTTGGATGCAATTTGCAAGTTCTTCCTTGCTTTCCACTGGCTGCAGTGAGAAGCAGTAAGAAACTTGCAAAACTGGGGAAAAAGTCTCCAAGATCCACTCCCCCCTTCAAAGCAGCTCTCTAGGATTTTCCATTCTGGGGGATGTGTCACACAGAAGCAGGCACCCTGGGTACCCGAGGTGACCTGGCCCTGCAGCACCCACCTATCCTGAGGGAGGCGAAACAAAACCCAGCATCCCACCCTCTGAGTACCTCAGCAAGGACCGAACCTTTGCAAAAACACTGTGCCTCAAAAAACTGACATTTTTCCCACCATAAAAAAGCTTTAGTATTTTATAATGTTGCTGCTGTACCACCGAGGAAAAGTCTTGATGACTGTGTATCTGCAAAGATTCCCCAAAATAGGTTATAAAATTCAGTCTTAACTTTCCAGAGTTTCCTGAGAGGAAAATGTATCACTTGCTTGTACAAGGTAGGAGTAAAATGCATCTAAAGAAAGACATGTTCAAGGACCGCCCTGGAGCCCTGTCCTCATTGTGTGGATCACTTCGAGTGCAGTGCATGACAGTGGGTTTTTGTCTTGTAAGGCCAAGGCAGACTGCACTGAGCTCAGGCAAATAATTTAGAGGGGAACACCACACCAAAAAAAACAACCCCCAAACACTCTAAACCAAAAACCCAACAATGTCAGTCTTTACGTAAAGATGGCTTCTAGTAGGAAGCACACTGAGTTGAGTACTGCCAGGTTGTCAAGCCCTTGTTTCGTACAAACAAAAATTATCTCCTTCCAGAACTGCTTAAGATACTCTTAGTTACAAAATCTTTGAGCGTACGTAGACCATCTACCACAAGGACATGTTTGTTTCATAAACGCAATTCTTAACACAGATGAAAACCATCCTGTTTTTTCAACAAGAGATGATATATACAAGCAGCAATGACCTATTACAAATAGGTCATCAACTCTGGAAAAACCATCAGCAAGTAATTACAGAGGTTATCAGGGTCCCTATCAGTACTTATTACCAACAGGCTACCTGCATTTTCTTTTCTATCACCATTCCAGCAGGCTGAGTTTTTCAGAACAACTTCTTCCAGTGTGTATGTTCATAAAATAGTTTTAAATAAATATCTGTTTAGTACAGCAGTGATAGCAGTGGTGATATCTAGAAGCAAAACCACGGAACATACTCTTTCACCCAGTGAGTATAACTCTAAACATCACATATGCTGTAAAGCAGTATGCATTTTTAAAGGAAAACAGCATTCAGAAACAATGTAAGTGAGAAAAAACATGTGAGAAAAAGGCAATGTAAATGTCTTTCAGACTGCTTGGAGAAACAACTGCAAAGTCAATATATATATGAACTAAATTAGCAGTCCATGAGTAATTTCTGTAGCACACTCATCAATCAATAATAAATGCCAAGTTCAGATTAAAGCAAAGGGCTCTTTCTGATGTCTCTATATCCAAAAAATTTCTTTTTCCTAACAGCTCAAAAGTCACCATTGTACCACAAACTAGACGTCAGTTTTTAGCACCCCCAAACCCAAGAACTGTAAAAACCCTCTGAAATAAAACTAAATCAGATGCAATTATTCGTCTGAGCGTTTTAACACAGCACAAGTCACACAGAGCTGATATTCAGCAAGATGTCGTCTTACACTCTCTTTTCTGACACAGTGCTTAGAGGGTGGATCACAAGGAAAAGGGAAAGATAAAAAAGCAGCCCAGATCCTGACACACTCACTCATCCCAAGCAAGGAGCACAGGCCACAAAACTACTCTTCAGTGTGGAGTGTGGGGGACAGAATCCGTTTCTCAAGATGCTTCTCCAGCCACAATCCCAACCTCTGACAGAGCATTTCCCAAAGCCCACCCCACCGGTCACCTGCAGCTCACCAAGCCTCTGTACAACAGCACACAGAGGGACTTTTAAATAGAAGGCTTCAGGAATATCATTATCAGCCTGCTCAGAGATTGCAGTGCTTCCAGATTAATGTCTCTCTCTGGAAGCTCATAGGTTTCTGAGAAAACTTGCCCAGTTACGACTGCACAGGAGTCCAAGCTAGCTCTCTCTCTGGCTTCCCTGAGTCTTTTGTAATTTGAAACATTCCAAATCTAAATTGCCCTTAACTAGTGCCAATATAATTTCTGTATAAGCCATATCTATATCTGAATTAAGTTATGCCGCCAACTCTCCAGATCATAAACTTAGGCATATGTAAAGCCCATCAAGTCCCCTGAACACAAAAGCACCAGAAATAAATGTTATGATTTATGTTATAACATCAAGAAGTTTCTTGTGAACAATAGTTTGAGAATCCCTGCTCTCTTTAAACTAACCCACTGAGACTTCATGCTGAGTATCACCTGACACAGATTTACTGGTGAAGCTGTTAACAGTCACATACCAAAAACCACACAATCAACAACTCTTCTTTTCTTGGTGCATCCTGAGGTCTATGAACTTTAAAGAGTTCATTCAGTGAATATAACCCAATGCACATTCAGCACCTATTATCCTACAGAGATAAGTCAAAGAGATGTGGTACTTACTACAACATTTGCAACTTAAACTCCAAATTAAAGACACTTCTCTTTAATACTTAGGAACCATAACTTCTCTTACAGATGCTTGTTAAACTCCATGGTTGAGACAAATTCTCCTAGGCTGTCAGAAGCTGTAAGTAAAATAACAGAGGTAGTAACAGCACAACCCTAGAAACTACTCAGAGTTTACTAGGTGCCACTCATGCACCAGAGCCACACCACAGGAGAAGGCAAGACTGCCATCCTCCCAAGATTGAAAGTACAGATCTTGCTCTCTTTTCCCTTACACTATCAGGGAATCGGTCAGTTACGTGGCCGATGCTACCAAGCAGTGTTACTTGTTCATCTCCCTTCTCCTCACCATGACTGCAAACGTGTATTTAAACACAAAACTCAAACCAACCCCGCATCTGGTGGCGATGCTTAGAAGTAGCCGAGTTTCACGTGAGCACCTGTCACTGGCCCTGAGCAGGGACCTCCCTCGGGGTCAAACACCTCTCCCGGCTCCCCTGAGGATGGAAACCGCGCCGCTCCCTTCAGAAGCTCCGAGCAGAAGCGCTGCCGGAGGGGAGGGCGGACCCTCACGGCGGGCAGAGAGCTACCACACCACCCTCCGGGTGTCCCTGGCCGAGCCAGCCCGGCCGCGGCCGGCGGCGGGGAGGAAGCCGCTACCCCGCGGCGCGGAGCGCAGCCGGCGGCGGGCACGGCCGCCGCGTCACGGATCTGCTGCTCCCGGCAGCCAATCGGCGCTGGAGCCGGGGACGGCGCGACTTCATTCATTCATTAAAAAAAAAAAATTAAAAAAAAAAAAAAAAAAGAAAGAAAAAGAGAAAGGAGGCGCAGCGCAACTGGGAATCGCGCCCTTCCAGGCTAGGCGCCGGGAGGGACCCCCGCCCCGGCTCCCCGCCCCGGCTCCCCACCCCACCGCGCCCGGGGACGGACACTCACGGCAATCCGCCTCGTCGCTGTTATCCGAGCAGTCGTCGTCCTCGTCACATTTCCAGATAGCGGGGATGCACCGCTCGTTCCGGCACTGGAACTGGTCCTCCTCGCACTCCTTGACGGCGCCTGGCGAGACACGGGGCCGCGCCTGGGTCAGCGGGGCGCGCTCCCCCGGCAGGGGCATCCCGGGGCCACCCGCCTCGCCCGGTCCCGGCCACGCACAAGGCGGGCAGGGCGCCGGGAACCGCGTGGGGGCTGGGCTCGCCGGGGCAGAGGGGCTCGGTGCGGGCAGGGGGAGACGCGCCTCCGCGGGAGGACGGCGCTGATCCCGAAGCTGCTTTGTGCGGGGATAAAAGGGGCCATTCCCGTCCTTCCCCGCATTGTTGGAAAGGCAGGGGGAGAGGAGCCCAGGAATAGAAGATAGTTAAACCCGAAATGCAAAAGACAAAGAAAAATTATAAAGCACACCGAAAGTGGGACCTGCTGCGCTCCGTTACCGGGGCAAAACGCAGATACCCCTTCACGTCCCCGGGTATCAGGCACCGGCGCCGTCCCGGGAAAAGGGAACTGACCCAACTCAAGTTGAGGGCGGGGGGACGGACGGAGCAAATCTGCTTTGCAGCCCCGGTGCAGCGTTGCTTTGATGAGGCACAAATCTCCTCAGAAAGGGATTAAAGGTGGCAGCTCCTGTCACCAGCGCTCGGGTCGCATTCGCCCGCTGAACAGCGTGCCCGGGCCCCGCAGGTCGCCAACCCCCCCGAGCGTGCGGGGCCACCGCGGCGAGTGAGTGCCCGCGGCCGCGCACCCCTGGGTGCCCGGACGGGCAAGGACCGCTCGCCGCCTCCCCGGGAGCGCCGAGCCGAGGCTAGCACTTGCCTCACCGCCGGGGCCGCGCCGGAAACCCACCTTTGCCGAGGTGCAGCTTGAGCAGCAGCAGCTGGAGGAGCAGCAGCCGGGCGAGCGCTGGCCGGCACATGGTGCTCGCTCCCTGCCTGGCCCGTGTGCGGGGTGCGCGCAGCCGGCGCCGCCGCTCGCTGCCCCGTGCCGACTGCGGCCGGCGCCGCCCCCGCCCCGCCGCGCGCCGCCGCCGCGCCGTGACGCGCCCCGCTGGGCGGGCCCCGCGCGCCGCCGCTCGGCTCGGCTCGGCCTCGGCCGCCGCCGCCCCCGGAGGGAAAGAGAGCGGCCCCCGCAACCCCACGCTAGGGCAGGCTTTGGCAGGCCGGTGGCCGCCGTGGGGCTGGCAGCGGCCGGCCTCACCTGCTTGGCGAGAGGCGGGGGGGAAGTGCTGCCACGGCACCTCCGGGTGAACCGGGAAGCTCCCGGGGGGGAGCCGGGCGGGGGAATGCCCCGCTGGCCTAACCCTGGAGCTCCTGCCGGGCTAGACAGGCCTGTGTCCCTCAGAACCAGGGCACAGGGTCGGGCCCTCCAGCCACGGGCCCCCCTACTGTATGCCTGTTTGCAATGACAGCCGTATTCATGATCCTAATTTTATTAAGTCAGTTACACAGGTGGACTCTTTTAAATGGCCTTGAGCCACAGATTGTGTGCTCTTCATCATCACTTCACATTTCCCGCTGAGGGATTTCATTACCGCCATCCTGATGTCACCTGGAACAGGTTGCCCAGGGAAGCCGAGGATGCCCCCCCCATCCCTGGAGGTGTTCAAGGCCAGGCTGGATGGGGCTTTGAGCAACCTGGTCTGGTGGGAGGTGTCCCTGCCCATGGCAGGGGGGTTAGAACTCGATGATCTTTAAGGTCCCTTCCAACTCTAAAGATTCTATGATTCCGTGATCTCCACTTAATTGCATTCAAATCAGTGAAAGAAGCTGGAGGTGAGCTAAACATGGCAACCTCCCCCAGCAGGAGCCGCCGTCCCTCGCTGCTGCTCAACCACACGAGTCTTGATCAGAAACTACAAAAGAAGTGTTTTACAAGCTATGGAGGGCCGTGTTTATGGCTGCGTTTGAACCGGGCTGATGAGAAGTTCACTGTCTTTAATTAACATGGCAGCGCTGGTCATACAGTCAGGATTAAGAGTATTTCAGTAATCTTATTATGAAAAGATATTTTTCAGGAGTGCCAAATCTAACATCACAACAGGACTAACATGAATATAGGTGGAGTGTCATTTAAAAAAAAAATCTAGTACATAAATTGATGCAATGAAACTTTTCCATTCCACACCCTGAAATGCCATTGACTTCTGGACTGCTCTGCCATTTAAAAATGCACTTGTGCCTTTAACAAAAATTTTGCAAGTCATTAGTCAGCAGCGTCACTAATGTGTTTGAATCATGTGAAGAGATAATCATTGAGCTATTTCACTAGCAGCTTATAGAGTATTAACAATTTATTCAAGCCTTTTTGAGCAATTTTTTAGCATGCAAAATGTAGTGCATGTTTGTGTTGGCTGGATCAATGTGATAGATTACAATAATTGCTTAAAGCAAATGAGGTATTTATAATACGTTACATCAAATTTCTCGGTTTTAAATGTGCCAAAACATGGATCCATAAAGCTGCTATCATTCCTGGCCTCATTCTTCTCTTTGTGAAATTAGTTTAAATTGGAAGTGGCTCCAAAGACAGTAACGGAGCTCTCCAGAAGGAAACAGGTGTGAGTGTACAGAGCATCAGTCACTGCAATGATTTCCTATAATTCCTATCAGAATTTTCTTTTATTTAAAAAACCCAAACAGGTACTTTCAGTTGAGTGCCTCTCATAGAAAACATTAATAAGGGGTTTTTTTTGACTAAATTGCTCTGATGACACCTGACCCGCAGCAATTTCAACATCCTTCACTGACCAGCCATTGTAGGGGCTACTTGTAGCCTAGTACCATCTTGTGGACATACATGTCTCCAAGGAACTGCAGAGTCAAGAAGGAAACTAGAGGTGCTAAAGGGGAAGTAGATTGGGCAAGGGAAACCACTTGGGAGGTAATAGAAATTAAATCTAGTTTTATCTGTTATGTTCCCATAGTTAATTAAGACTGTTAATTTACCTCTCAAGGTGCGTCTCTTCCAGGAGCTCACCTCTTGAGTCAGAAACTGGAACAGGAACTCATGCTTCTTTTATCCAGACTGTATGGAAATCTGTAAAGCAACAGCACAGACATACTTGGTCAAATGGTGAGTCTCCAACAGCTACTGTGCATCATTTACCAACCATCTTATACAAAATACATTCTAATATGTTGCATTTCTCTAGTTGGCAACTGAGTTTGCTTATAGATTTGACATACATAAACCAGTATGACTACTAATTTCAAGGCTGGTTACAGTAGGTGACACCAAGGGTCTCTCTCACTCATTCTGACCCACGCTGCAGCTGACAGCAAGATGCCTGAGAGTGAATGTGAGACCAGAGCCAGCACAGAGCAACGCTTGTCTAGAATAGCTTCCTGTCTTCCAGCCGGCTTGAGGACTTCCTGAGACAACGGTAGTGTCTTTGCATTCAAATAGTCCTGAGTAAGTTTTCAGGAGTATCAGTTCCTTTTCAAATGTAATGTAAGTAAAAGCTTTAGCAGGGGTCACACCCTTAAGCAAGGAGTTCCCCAGCTCTATGTGTTGTGTGAAGTACTTCTGCTTCACATCGCTCTGCCCTGCTTGGTCCTTACTGGCTGCAGGTGTATAGCACAGAAAGTATACTCTTGCCAGGCATGGAAATTTTTCAGCTTAAAAGTAGCATAAGTAAATTTAGGAACACAGTGCCACCCTAGAGACTTTTAGAAGACCAGCACAGAGTTGAACTACGTGTTCCTTATTTTTGGCTTTCTGTAGCGTATGGGTGACCCATCTTTATTCAGAGTTTCTCAGTCTAGTACAGGGCTCCTGCTGTAGCAGACTACTGCTGGCTGTTATGTATAGCTATGTATAATTTTTATTAGGAATTAGGCTCAGGCTGCTGAGTCAACTCTTTTTTCTCTCCAAGTGACTGGTATGTTCTACCTCTATCTACTAACTGAACATTCAAAGTCGTCCTAAAAGTTCAGGCAGACCAAACAGTGATGGGGCAGCCTCAGCCCCAGGGCACAAAGAAGATGAGAGCAGGAGGCTCTCAGACCCTGTCAAAGCACTGTGAAGGAAGAGACGGTTCAGTAACCTGCTGTATGTTTAATCTGCTAATTTGCTTCTGCTTCGGGTCACACACCGCTGCATGTTAACACCACAAACTAACACAAATTAGCCTGCCACTAACAGAGCATGGAGATATATCAAAACACTGAAATGCTATTTCCATAGAGCTCCATCTAGATGGAGCTTCCTATCAGCTTGCTCTGTGTCTTTCATTAGCTATACCATTTCATTGATCTGTTTCACAAAAGCTGGATTTTTCTTTTCCTAACACGAACCCAAATCTTTTTTCCATACTTAGGCTTTTCAACAGTTGGTCAGTCAGATCCTTATGTGTCTCATACATAAGGAATGAGATACATGAGAGGAGTCTCATACTTTGTCATACATCAGAGAATTCTCCTCAGTGTCACAATGAATAACTGATACCCTGCACAGTAGATCTTCTGCAGGCTTGTATTAGTACACCAGATTCTGGTGTTGTTTACTCACACAGGTGTGCGTATACACACCCTCCCACTCACAGATTGTATTTGAACTGGAAAAGTCATTCAGAAGCATGTAAAAAGCAATGCCCCAAATTTATTTCAGTGAAAGTTCATCTGGTGTTTCCATCTTTTGTCTACTGTACATACACTTCCCATTCTTTTGCAGAACACTACACAGGTTCAGAACAAAAGCCCATCCTAGGCACTATGCTACAAGCTCTTCCACCTGGTGTACAATACCAGGAGCACTGTAGTATTCACCAGGTGGGAGCTGAAGAGGCCACAGACCAGTTATGCAAGATGAGGTGACCAACACCATCTACACTGACTTAGAGATGGACAATGAATTTCATCTAGTTTAACCATGACACCTTGGATGTGATGGTGCCCAGTTAGAGCAGACTGACCCAGGCTTATTAACTGCCACTCACAACCTGGAGTGTCAGCAAGCCATGAACCTCCCCTGCTCTGTGACCACTGTCAGAGAGACCACCCCAGCCAAAGAGGGCTCTCTCAAGTTATGGAAGAATGGAACATCATTCAATTTTTTTGTCAATAAAATCTTTGCTAAATGCAAAAAAAGAAATGTCAGACTGTCAGGGAAGAGAAACAACAGGACTAGTGTACAGAGATTTCCACTGGGAAGTCTCCAGTCTATATCCTGAAACTCCTCAAGCCACGGAGACTGTATTTCCCAAGCGATTTGTACTAATGCCCTCTCCCCCCACCTCATTTCCCCTCAAACAACGAAATATCCTTCTGCAAACTGATTTTTTTTATTTTGAAATGTACATTTAAAAAACTCTCCTCCTCTCTATAATAACCTTTGAATATATCCCATCCATTAGTCTGGCTTTTTCAGTCTTCTCTTTTAACTAGACAAATCTAATTCCTTCAATCCCCTCATGGCTTTTAGATATGCTAATGTAATATTTTTTGCAAACAGATATTTAAATTAAACCCCTTAATTAAAGTTAGTTGAACCAATGCACTAGTAGCCGTATCCGTTAAACTGCCAAATGTACCTGCAATATTATTTACATTTTTAAATAAAATTCTCTTGTCGAAACTACTGTGAGTTTTCAGCTATATGTAGTTTTGTATATTACACTTAAAACTAAAATTCATTTTCTACTGCTTCCACTAAGTGAGGCACAAAACAAGCCACAAACCTGGCAGAGCATAAATACAGGTTCACTTCTGATCAGAACTTGGCCCTAAGACTCTTACACAAGTCCTGGTTTTTACCTACTGTGCTCAAAATGACTTAACACTTCTCACAGCCTTCCTTCCTACTTTTGGGGTTACCAAACCTACTTGTGTTTGTACCTTGTTTAATACTCTGTTTTAAAATGTTCTACTTACTGTTTTTATCTGTTAAAATACTTTAGTCTTTTGCTTTTCATTTATTTTTTCAAAATTTGCCCATTCTAAACTGCACAGAAAAGTTTTTTTTATTTCCTCTCTTTTCATAGTTTTCCCTAGGCTGATTTCCAGGAGCTCTTATTTAAAATTTTCTCCTACTAACTTCCTTAAATACTTCCACTCTTGTCTGTGTGGCTATAGGAATTTCTCTAATTTATCTAATTGACTACTGTTACTGTAGTATCAGTGTTCATTAACATTTTACCCTCCAGCCCGGTTAGATCATTGTGGCTATCCCCATCTTTCTCTTTGTAAGGGCGCTTTTAATGACAAGTATATTACTTTTAATTTGCACAAAGCCTCTTTTGTGTGTGTGAAAGCAAGTTAGGGCTCTAATTCTTTAGGGTTTTTTTCCAATTCATATTTGTATTTGTATCTGACTGAATGGTGTCTATACATTGATCCATACATTGATCTACCCTTTCTATCCTCTTACTTTTGCAACATTTACTGTTTTAAAATGCTTTGTTCAATATCTTCTATAATCTCTTTTCTTTTTTAGCTTAATTTTATTCTCTTTTAACTTCAAATTCTTTCCAGAGGACTCCACTTCCCTAAGTCAGCTGTTTACTGTTTTTCTTTTCATATTTCTTATTTAAATCCATGCCCTGTACTACTTTGTCTATTGGATACATCTTCCCCTTTCACATTCTAGGGACCTATCACAGTCATTAGGACTTTTCTTTTTCCTTGTTCTATGCCTAAAAGGTCAATTTAACCCCCCTAGCACGCTCAAAGTCTTCTAATGATGTCCTTATTTTTAGTTAGCTCATGGCCTAGTAAAGAAAGGAGGACATCACACAACCTGATTTAAATCAAACTACAAACCCCGTCAGTTTATCATCCAAGAATTGTCTCTCCTACAAGTCAGAATCTCTCACTTCCATAGCCATAATTCTTCTTTGTCCTAAAACTGTCACTCAGTTCTCCTTTATTCAAGCATAAGTAGCAGTATGATATAACACTGCTGGCCAAACACACTCTCAGTGGTGCTTGTGGTCCAGGTATGAAACCACAGTATTTAGTGACCAAAGCTTCCACTTAAATGTAAAACAGACTGCATCACACATTCACTAACTTTATATACAGTCCCTATTTCACACTCATGGATTCTTGTCTACAGAGCAATTCTGACTTACAACGACTCTCTCAATTTTTTTTATATATATATAAATATATATATAAACTTAAATATTATCCAGTGCCAGTCAGCCATGTACAAGTAGCTGGGAAGAGCAGCTCCTGAGGAACGTGGCTTCCTAGAGAGCTCTGCTTACTCACAATACTTCCCGTATGGCTTCAAATCCTTCTTCTTCCACTTCATGCTCTCGCCCCTGCCTCTCTATAGCAGCTCTTTCAAGGGAGTAGGGGGAAGAGATGCTTTGTGGTCCATTGGTAAAACTTTCATTCAGCTAGAGTGGAGTTAAAACAGAAGGCTTCTGCCCTTCTTTTCCATCCCAAGGCCAAACACCCTGCCATAGCAGTATCCCCAGAGAATAGACCAAACCTAGTGTCACAATAGGGACCTTTGCCATTAATTTTAATGAGCATAAGAATGAAGAGACCAAGAAGAAAAAAAGTGAGGATTAGGTGTCTGGCAAGATCTTTTGCATGCTAGAGGAGCACTGCTGTAGACTGATCTACTCTTTGCTGTTGTACAGTGACTAATCACCGTGAAAGCAAACAGAAATGCAGACTTGAGGCCACAGTTAGTAACAAGTACAGTGGGATTTTTTCAAGATGTTTCACTTCAAACCATTTATCCTATTACTGCTAACAAAGGAATCATGAATTGGAGCAAAACTGAAGTTGACAGTGTCTCGTGTAACTCTACAGTGACCATATACCAACGCTGTAAAGCAGCAGATTAGTACCACAAGCTGCTGTTTGCTCTATGGCTCCCAAAGGGCTTAGACACAAACAGTGAAACTCAACCCTGGATTTATTTTTATTTTTGTTTCCTCTTTAAGAATCCTGTAAGCAAGACACTCGCTCTGTTTTTCTCCCAAACGTTATTTGCTCAGACCCCAATGCTGCAAAGAAGTGATGTGTTGTGTGTGGATGGTGGAAGCAGAGACAAGGTCTGGTTCTGTGAGGTGCAAAATTCCCTCAGCTCCTGGCAGCCCTCTGGAAAGCTCGAAGCATCTTGAAGGCTCACAGACAAATTATTTTAGCATTAATTACAACATCATTGAGAAAATAATACCCAAATGGGAGTTTAGGATGATGTCTGCATGGAATGTTTCTCATTATTTTTTCTATGGATTTTGTATGACAGCAGAACACTTTAAAATCCATCTTGCTTTCAAGCTCGTGCTGAATCTCTGCCTTCATGCTAAGTGGCAGGCAGAGCCTAAGTCATCTAATTTGTGAATTCTTATAGCTGCCTGGCAAGGCTGTCTTTTTTTTTTATGAAGGAATACGAACACAACATTTGTTTTCTTTTTTAAAGTGAGAGCTCATTAAAAGCAATTTTTTAAAGGTTAGATTCTGAATGTTTTTTTCTTGCTTTCTCTTTTGATTTACTAGTTTGTCTTTAATAGTTTTTTTCAAAGCTGTCCCATTAGATATTGCCATCTCATCACTTTCAATTCCTAAATAACAAGAGAATGAATGGAGTCATGTACATAACCAAAAGATTTGAGCTTGGTCAGAATGGAATTATTTGTTTTTCAACGTGGATAAAAATCAAACAAGTTTTAAAAATTACCCCAAAAGAAGAATAGGGGGAGGGGAAGAAAAGGGAAACACTGGGAGATCGTTTTTCCAGGAAAGAAAAAGAATCCAATTATCATCTTGCAAAAGCCTGATGTTCAAATATTTCCTCACTTTGCAGAGTGTTTTGCTTATTTAATGATAAAATTCTCCTGGGTGTCTCTACACACAGCTTCATTAGAGATGCATGAGGGGCACTCAAATACAGCCTTTTTGACATTTGTCCATACATTCGAGAAGAGTTGTTAATATTACTGAGTTGTGGAAAACTTGCTGCTTTGAAGTTGCAAAAGCTTTTCTCACAAATGTTAGGACAGAGCTTATGCCATGTGTAGAGTCCATGTTTGTATGAGTGATAGACGTGTAATGTGCACTCCCAGAGCTAAAGTTTCGGAAAACATGTCCTTTCAGATTTCCTGCCTGTTGTACCATGTTGCAACAACAGCAGTTGATGGAACAATCCCTGTGGCATTTTGTCACAGCACATAAAGCATCAAATGATAGATGCACTTCAGAATAACATGTCCTAGAGATATAGTTCCTAGAAGCACAAGCCAGCTCTCCTCCTGCCCTTACTGGTACACCCTTCAAAATACTCGCCCATCCCCAACTCTTCTTTCAAAAGCAAAAGTGTCTCTCAGTTCCACAGATGTTAAGTACTAACAAAGATCAAGCCTGAAAGAATATAAGCAGATAGATTCTTGCAGGCTAAACCAACCTAAAACAACTCCTAATTGAGATCATCCTTGATTTGTTGCACCTCTTGTGCTTCAGCAAGAAGAGTTCTCCTGTGGTTCTGATAAAGCACAGTATTTATGCATCTTTATATTTGCACAGACCTTGCTAGACTCATACAGTTTGTACTTCCACAAGCACTTCAAACAGCACTTGGTTAAAGCACTTTAATTTTTACTCATGACGTTCCTGCTATTGTCACAGAAAGACACTGTCTCCCTTTTATTCACTCTTTAGAAAGCTTAAACACGTCCAAGCTAATCTCAGAGTTACTATTTTTTAAATAACTTTTCGATTTCAATATAACCTGTACCACTCAGTAGAACTGCCAAATATTTGTTGTCCACTAGTCATCAAAGACTGGTCTTGGTACTTGCAAAGGATCCCTAAGAGGACAGAAGGGCAACACCAGGCCAACACAAAGCACTGGAGTAGAGCAGGGAAGAGCTGGAGCCGCTCTCTGAGCCCTACTCTGCTCTTCCCCTTCCCCTGGAAAATGATACATCCTGCAGCCAGATCAGGTTAAAGCAGCTCATGTTCTTCAGCTGGTTTAGAAGGCTAGGACCCAAGCCATGGGCACACTCACAGAGAGCACAGGCCCCAAGGACTAACACAGCCTTCCAAAGATCATGACAAGTCCTTGTAGTTTACCTGAAAGTTGATTTGGGAAGTGGATTATTTCTGTTGCCATTACAAAGTAGGCACTGGAGAAATTCAGATATTCCCACCCAAATGTTTGGGGTCTGTTTTGATTTAATACTAGTCAACTGTGTGGGTCCCAAAAAACATGGCATATTGTTGTATCTCATAATTCAGTGTAGAGTAACACCTGCTTTCAGTCTGAAAGTGAAACTTCAATTCAGTAAATCACCCAGCCATCACAAAGGCACAGAGGGAAGTAAAGGCCACCTCCCTTTGTACAGGTTTGCAATCTTATCTTTGCCTTGCCAAAACAAAATCAATAGAACAAAACACCAAGACTTGGGCCTTTTGTTAATCATTTGACAACCAAAGTCTATAAATTCATTTCCCCATTTCATTCCTTTATTTATCCTGCTGCTCTGACAGTCCTGAAAGGACAATGAAAACTGGCCTGACTCTGGCTGTCTCAGTCAAATAAAGCTGGCATGGACATGGAGTTACACTTAGCCACCCACCCACACAATTTTAGCTTCCCAGCCATCAAAGCACAATCAAAACTGCATTTTCCTGACTGTCAGTTTCTCTATGCATTTTTTAGAGCGCAGATGTAATAGGTTTTACAGGGAGTCCCTTTGATTCGTGCCAGCCCTGCACATTCTCATTCTGCCCCTAATCTCTCCTTTGTGGCACGCGGACTCGGAGCAGTGGGCATGGATCCCAGCGGACACTGATTACCATCCAAATTCCCTTTTGGAAATGATCCCATCTGGCAACTGCAGAACCCAAAGCTTCGACCCTCGGCCATTGTTCTTCTCCAAAATGAGCAGATTCAACTTTATTACAGATTAAACATTTGCTGTATTTTATGTTTAAAGCTAATTCCAAGTGCTATGTCAAAACACAGGAGCTTTCCCTGCTTACCCTCCTGCAGGGTTTTTTATTTTAAGGATGAATACATATTAAGCAGTCCAAGCCATTATTTTTTTCCAGAATATATACAAAGAATTGCTCCCCAAGCTTAAATTTTGCATGTCAAGTTTCATCTGGGAGCAGATTCGTTTTTACAGCTCAGTTATCAGCTGTGCAAACAGGCTATTATTCATGTTCATCTAGGGTCTAACAGCATTATTGGCCTCTCAAAAATTTGCCAGGCCAGGAAAATTTATGCAGGACCCATTTTAGAGAGGGAAGAAAAAAATGAGTCAGAGCTGAACAGGCCCATGAAAGGCAACCAATAGCTTTGTACATCTTACCCACAGAGCTGAGAGCAATGTAGTTCTCTCCTGTTGCACAGTGAGGCTCATATCAAATCCATGCGCAGCTCTGCACTGTGACCTCTCTCTCCCCAGCTGTGGTCACATATGCAGGATGCAGATGGTCAGACTGCCCTGTGATCCAGCGTGGAGAAGACATAGTTGGTATATAGGCCATGGCACTGCCTCACAGCTATGGAGTGTAGCAGGTAGTAGGGCCCTCCATGCACAGAAACCCTATCAAAAGCCCTGTTCCCTATCAATTCAGCCTTTCTTAACATTCAACCCACCTGTATATCAACCTAGCTACCGTATCTGATACATGGATGATGATAGGTCTCAATTCACAACTCAACTCTCTCCCAAAATAGCCAAAGGGCACAAATTCAACTATAAGCAAAAGTGCCCAGTTGTGTTTCTTGCAGTGGTGCTCATTGTGTAAGTGTTTCATGGATAAACATCGCTCTTCCTAAGCAAGGATCTGTAAGGCTAGACGGTGCAAATGAAAAATAATTAAGTATTACTGTGCCTTACATGCTTGTGTTAACAATCTATTGATCATTGACCTATTGATCATAACACATATGCAATTGAAAATGAAATTTGTACCAATGGCAGCAGTAATCTTTTCTTCTACGTTATATTCTCAAGTGTTTAGTAATCTGAAGTTACTTATCTTTCTGAAACATGTTAAAAATATAAAATCAAAGTCTTCCCTTAACAAACAAATCCAATAGAGTTAAGTTCTTGCTGGTTTTACCTGCAGTGTGATATTTTCATGGATTTTATTATATCAGCTTTTCACAATATCAAAGTAATTTCCAAATCAATTTTAAGAATCTGAAAGACACATTGTACAATGTGTCTTCAAATCAAAATCTTTTTACTTTTATGCAGCAGCACTAGTGCATATTTCATGACAATCTTTTAAGACAGACTGCCCTGATATTTTTACCATTAACATTTGAATTGTTACAATCCTGCTGTAAAAGTTTGTCTCTGTAGGTAACTTAAACAACTCTTTTGTCAGTCACTTTGTTAAAACATGCAGAAATGTAGTATCATCCCTTATCAAAAATTAAACCAGCCTGGTTGGCACCCTTATAAAATTTTTAAGTTGTCATTATTCTCATGTTAAGTTAAAGCCCCCTTGTTTGCTTTAGACATCTCTGGGAATTCATCCATCTTCAAAGGGAACTCAAAGGCCAAGACAGCATTCCTGTGGTTAAATGCAAGAGTAAACAATGAGCATAGTGCAACTTGGTGGTTTATTGGTTGGTTGTTGTTTGGGGTTTTTTTTAACCAAGCGCGCAAGGATTCAGATGTAAAAGATGCCGGTACTCAAGAGAATTTATCTTGAAACAAGCCAGTGTCTGAGTCCTGCACAGCAGGATGGGAATTTGTCAGTGGTCAAAAACTGAGAAGTACCCCTAAAAAAGGCTGAGAAGTAAAATTAAAGTTGAATTTTAGCCTTTAATTATTGCTGTGGGCAAAGGAGCTTATTACTTAATGACCCTGCAGCTGTTCATGGATTCCAGCAAATCCTAAATTCTCTGTGTTTTGCCATATGGGAAATCAGACTGACCACCATCTTCTGACACCTTCCTGTGTCATCAGCACTAATTTTTATCTAAGCAGCAGCAAATTTGATATGAATCCATCCTCACAACAACCTTGTGAGCATCCTGATCACCTCACACGGTTCACTTCCATCTAGCCCAGATGTCTATATACTGAAGCACTGCTGTCTTCCACATAGACTCTCTTTGAAATCCTACTGATGTTAAGCAATATTTGTTTACAAAAAAACACTTATGAAATGAGACAATTAATCCTCACCACCCGATGGATGATCAAACTGCCATTTTGTTCTTGAACAGATTTTTCTTTCTGTGAACAACAGCAGCTTAGGACATAAATATAAATGAGACTGGTGACTCTGTCAAGGAAAAGACTAGTCTGGGATCTTCAATCACTATTGTTGTGAGGTGCATGAACCACCACCATGTTCCTAAATAACAGTGGTACAATAGGAAACATTGAAGGCACTGAGGGATGTCTTAGACCCTGCTCAGTAGTTTCCATGATCAAATTCTGTTTTCATTTACAATATTAATAAAATTAATCATGCAAGCTACCTGAACCAGACTGACTCTGTATTTTCTTTCTTATTTTCAGACGAAATAGTTCACATATTTCAGAGAACTAAAGCAGGGAGAATATATTGTTCCCCCACATGAAATAACAGAATAACCCTAGTACCATTTAACTGAAAAGGCTTCAGAGCCTTCAGATCTTAAAGTAGGGATTTCAAATGAGTTAAAAAACATGTAACTTGTTTATTGCACACAAGAACTATTATAAAGGCTGCTCTTCAAGCACATAAAATGGTGTGGTTGCCTGTGAAACAGTAATACATGTGCTTCATGCACAGGCACCATGATAGCACTGTAAATGACAGTCACATGTTCCATAAGACCCTTTGGTCAATTGGCAGAATGAACAATGTTCAACTAGTGTGTGGCTTTCAATAGTTTATTTTCCCTTCATTATTCACTCTCACCAGGCATTATTTATTGCACACTATTCAGATTCTGCTTTGAAAACAGTATTATTCATTTCTTCATAGGCTTTTCTGTGGTGCCTATTAGAATAGTATGAATGCTACAGACATCAGTGCATTCATTTTTATCAACTTTCTGAGATGTTAAGGTTACAGTTTTTGCCATTTTTATGGAACACGAACAGAGTAAGAAATACCACCTAAACCTGGGTACCTAATACAAGCTCTGTAAAACTTGTGTTTTCAGACTTCTTATATTTAAGATTAATATCTCAATGGCTTCAGCTGGAACTGTGATTGCTCAACAATTACCCAGTTTACAACCCTGAGATCTTGGCCGTATTCCACAAAAAACCCCAAACTCACAAGGAGAAAACAGCCTTGAAAAGTAAGAGTTCTCTGGAACATGTGGAGATAAAACCCATTTCTCTGCTAGTCACTTGCCACAAGAAAAAGCCATCCCAAAACCATATTTTTTCTTCCTGCAGATCCTTGCATTGCTGCAAATGTGCTCTTCACTTTCTGCAACAGGAAAGGCTTTCGCACTCATTCACTACAGACTATTAATTTATCTCCATAGCACACTTAATTATATTTGTTTTTAAATGAAGCAAAGGTTCCAATCAAAAAAAAAAAATATAGTGTGGAATCCCATAAGTACAGATGAACAAAATTCAAATGTGTAAAATAGCTGAATTGAGGCTGCATAGGAAACACAGGAAAGCTCAACTTTTCTGAACTTAACTTTGCTTTTTAACACTCCTTTTTCTAGATTTTCTAAATATATGTATATAAAGTCTGTGTTCATTTTTAGCACAAATCATAGACCCAGCTGTTACTTCCTCAGACACTCTTGCTTGCTTTTGCAGTTGCTGGGCTGTAAGAAGAGGAGGAATGAGGAGTGTCCAGCCTGACTTAAAGTATTCCACAATTGCAAATAAAGCCTGCTCAGCTGGAGCAGACAATGCTCACTGCACACAAGAGTCACAAGAGGCTTCAACAATGATGCTCTGGCAAGCCTTTTTGGACCCAAATCCATATGGATGTTGGGCTGTCAGCATGTGGATGACTATCCACAGGAAGATTCAAACACATAAGAGTCCAGCCAAACTGACCCCTTCTCCCAGGCCTGGGGTCACTAGAAGGGGTAGTTGGAGTGTTAATGAAGATGGTCAACCCCCTACCCAAACAGCTAAGTAATTTTGGCTAGTAATTTCCTGAAAACAAGTTAACCAAACCAACCAGTCAACCAAAAACTACCAGATGTGTATACAATATGATCATTTTTGGTTTATATTTGATGCATCTTGCTTTTGTATTATCATATTTGGAGTGAATTTAGCATGCCAAAAGGTGATTAACTACAACTGCAATTCTATTCTTTCCCATTACTCATGAGGCCCTCCGTGTATATGAACACCAGGAAGCTTACGCTGAGAAGTTTATGTTCTCTGAGAAGCATCTCATTGCCTGGAAAAGTTCCAAAACATCCGTTTTGTGAAACACACAGACAATCAAAGCATTCAAGTGGAGAGAGAAATAGAAACAAACATCTGTAAAGGAAGAAGATGGAGAAAGTTTGTTTGTGGGTGGTTTTGGCTTTTAGAATAGGGGAATCAGCCATCTTGTGAAATATTGGCAAGGTAAACAATTTTCCAATAATATATTCCTGTAATCCTCACATCCCTGAGTCTAGCCATGTTCTGTCTTAGCTGTCATCCTATCTCAAAGGCATTGCATCCATGCAGAAGGCTCATTCTTTTGCCATTTGGAGCAGAAAACTGAAGGTCTGTCTACAGGTGACATCCCCTAAAAATCAATATGTTCAGGAGGACTGGTTTTTCCCTCCTCACTAATAGGATTCAAAGTATCCAGTTTCCATGACATTCTCTTGTGGTATATACACTGTCAGGGACAGGCAGAGGCCTGGCTCATATGTACTTTATTTTGCTTCAGCAGTCTCTAGCTCCTGAGATGCCTATAAATGATGACAGAAATATGCTGGTTCCTCAATGGTCCCTCAATGCCTCTACAGCTTACAGCTGTGTCTGGATCTTACTGTCCTCTCTGCTCCTGGGCTGAAAGCAAAAACAGAGTCATTAATTAACAGGAGAGACCAAAATGTTTTTTTATAATGAGTTCTAGGATCGATTGTTTTGCATGTTGGTAAATCTGCAGCATAAGTGAGTTTTATCATCATAAGGTCCATCTTAATATCCAGCCACAGGGAAGTTTGGACTGCATAGATGGCAGATGTGTCTTGGTTTTGTTGGCTGAGAGCTCATTTTAATAAGGAGGAGATAAGACTGAGGCAGCAAACACCTCATTGTGGGAGACTGATGAGGAGCTGAATAACTTGCAGAAAAAACCTTTTACAGAAAAGGTTCAGCTGGGTGCATAGACAACTTGCATCTGCTCTTGTAAGCATTTGAAATTGTCTAACTCTGTGAGTCAGAAACATGGATCTTGAGAAGTGTCCTAGACTACTGAAGAGGAAAGATTCCAACTAAGCTTGTATTACACACCCACCTTCATCTTCTCAAACACCTTCATTGTAAAGTAGCATATGGGCAACCAAAAGAACAGCTTAGAAATGCCAGATAATTTCCTCTGCACATATATTGGAGGGCTTCCATTGGGAAACACAATGGCAGCTTTGAGCTTGCTCCAAATAGCACTTGTTGGGAGATATCAAATTTCAAAACAGAAGAATGAAGAAACCCAAACCCATCAATACCACTTCCCTAGATGGCAAACTAGTAATTTAAACTAATCACATCAGCAAAGCTTAGACTTCAAAGCCTGGAGGATTCTCATCACTTCACTGGTTATTCTTTCAGAAATACCTTTCATATTACATGAGAAAGGAAACAGATTCTGGATGCATCCTTCTACACAGCACAGATACAGGCTGTTGTGAATATGAGCACAAGATAAAGGGATATAGAGCACCAGGAAATCTCACTTATATTAATGGAAACATTACTATGCAGTGATGCAATATTTCTGGCCAGTAGCTGGCATGAAGCACAAAAAGGGAGCACACAGTGGGGCACCTTATTAGGCAGGTTGGTGATGTTCCTTAAGATCAGAGGAGTGGGTGTTCAGAGAATGAAGTGAGAGCCAGAAAGCTCATGGTGCTCTCCCTGGGGAGTGAGGGCAACCAGGACCAGTGATCGAACAGCACAGAACCCAATGTGGCCAAGAGAAACTTGGTCACATCTTCAGACAAAGGCAGTTCAGAGAAAAGGGTCTTTGAAGTGCAGCAGCATAAAAAGCAACATCCAGGTCTGGGCGTCCTTAAACTGCTCATGCAGAGAAGCTCATGCTTCTCCTGGAATGTGTGATTTTGTCCTGACTGAGCTCACTACAAGATTGTAATGATTTCGGTGGAGGCAGTGCACTCTCAGACTCCTTATTCAAAACTGTGCAGAATAATGAACCCATCGAGTGGTATTATAGTATATGCTCCCCTGGGACAATATTTGGTTGCACAGATGTTGACCTGCTTGTTCAAGTAACAACTGATTTAGGTCCAATGATTTTTTTCACAAGGATAAATTTCTCTGGGTGTAGAATTAGTTAAAAATCAATTATGTGCTGTGAAAGACAGCAGTACTCAATGATGCTTACTTATTCTGCTAACTGAATGATTCAGCCATCTATATGTTTCCTCTCTTTTCACAAACGAGCAAAAGCTTCTCTGTGTTATAGTATTTCTTATTAGCAGCTCCGAAAAATTATTTGTTTTTCTATAAAATTGGTGCTTTCCTCCTGACAAATACTGTCTCTTTTCCATGCTTCCTCCACTCTCCATGGGTATTCCCTTTTGTTACTCTTTACTGTTTTGACCTGAGTATAGTCATAATTAGCACAACCAGAGACCTATGTGTTACAGTCATGGAACAAGGAGCATTTATAAATTAAATTTCTGGCTCAAATTAATTTAGATCACTTAAAACAGCAGGCACCTAATTTGAGGACATCAGTTTTCCACTGGGCCAGGCAAGAATCTGCATAGCACAATATCCTTCTTCCAGCAGTGGTCAGCAGCAGATGCTTGGGAAATAGTATATTCCTGGGAAATAGATATATAATGATCCTTTTCTAACAAAGGCTTCTGAAAAACACTACTTCAGGGAATTCCTGGTCTACAGGTCTTCTCTAGATGGTTATAATTGCTACTACCAGTGGATTTGCTTTTAAGGAGAACTGTTGATTTATGTAGTGTTAAATAATAACAAAGCTCTGTGTGGTGGGATTGGATGTTCCCACAAATACTAGAAATGCATCCAAACTATAGAAAGTGTTTGCCCCTCAGCTGGTATTAACATGATATTTGAAAGACTCTGTACCACCATGCAGGAGGTTAAGAAGAATATCCATTATCATTGTCCATACTATCTTTGTTTGATAAGGAAAGGATATTCAGTTTCCAGGACTACACAGTACCATTCATGAACAGAACACATGCTTACAGAGAGAAATATGAAATCAAAGAAGATTTACTGTTTTATTGTCATAAAAGTCCCCAAAAGTCACAGTGAAGGATGAAGCTGGGTGAATGCAGGAGGCTTATAGCAAGAACAGAAACTGATGGTGTTGCCATGGACTACACAACCCATTTGACGTGCTATACAGAAAGCATTGTGGCTGCTATGCAAATCTTAGAGCTCCAGTGCAGGAAAATAAGGACATAACTAAAGTAGGATAGATCATTTAGGCAGGAGGAAAAAAAAAAAAAGAAAAACATAACATCTTGAATTTTACTTTAGAACCATTTCTTTTCAGATTGCAATATTGGCATCCCAGAAATTCAGTGTAAATCCATGCCACTGAAGCATATCTGACTTCAAAATAACCTGCTGTTACAGATTTGCTAAGAAACAGCACTACACAATTTATTGGAGTTATTTCAGTTCAAGGCAACAAAGCTCTGCCCTGTACGTGTCAAGATTTAGCTCAGTTAAAATGGTTTAGTAGTTAGCAGGTATTCCTGCTGATGACTGTCAGCTCTCTGCCACACTGGTTTCCCAATACCATGGCAGCAAAAACACCTTTCTCGGTTTCCAGGTACATTACTTCCAGATGTTGCAGTAACACAAAGGAAATGCATATGACCAAATCCACGTGCCAGCACCACTCTCAGGAACAGAGCAGCGCAGGATCTGCAGTGGAAAGGTGAGAGATTGTTTTTGCTTCAGATAGTGCAGGTGCCTGCTGGGCAACCTCTCCAGCTGGGGTTTGGCAGGCAAGCTTTCTGCAGCTCTGAAAAAGATCCTCCTACTCTGCAAATTATACTGTATTACCAATCCAATGGCTTCAGGTTAAAAAAAAGATGGTAGATTTGTTTGTTTGAACCATAGTGGAACACTGACTCATAACCAAAAGTCTGAATAACAAATTAACCCCTTTAAAACAATTATTTATGAAACTAAACATAGTTTTTTAGAAACACAGATGATCCCTATCAGTATATCTCTGATAAAGTTGCAGCAAGCTGTTTCAGATTAGCCTTTCTTTCCCTGCTTTATCATCCTTTCTATTTAATAATGGCCTAGATCTCATTTATATGGGGTTGGCATGTCTAGAGACCTTACTGCATTAAATTAGAAACTGTATTTCCATATTATCTGTGACATTCAGATGCACCTCTATTGATATTTTTTCCTTGGTTAATTAAGCACTGACTTGAGTATTAGCTCACATCCTGGCCTTCCTCTCAGAGGTGATAGTAAACTCTACATTCTCCCCAGGAGCTAATATACATCATCTATGGTAATAAGTGTGTGAATTCTCTTTGCTATACCTTTTGGAGAGACTATCTTCTGTCCTGTATTCCCATGGCTATATTTAATATTTCCTTGTTTCCACATTACATAATCTGCACCAAATTTTTGTTCTCTGGGGAATCACAGAATACTCACGGTTGGAAGGAACCTCTGGAGATCATCTACTCCAACCCCCTGCTCAGAGCAGTCAGCTAAAGCAGGTTGTCCTGGTTCATGTCCAGTCATGTTGTGAGTATCTGAAAGGATGGAGATACCTTCTATAGCTTCTCTGGGTAACCTGTCCTAGTGTTCAACGAACTCATAATAAAAAAAAGTTATGACATTCATATGGAATTTCCTGCATTTCAGTTTGTGCACATTGTCTCTTTCCCTGTCACTGGGGACCACTGAGAAGAGTCTGCTTCTGTCCTCCTTACACACCAAGTCACTTTATTTAAAAAAAAAAAAGAAAAAGAAAAAGAAGCAAGAAACAAATAAACAAATAAACAAAAGCAGATTAAAAAGCAGAATTTGCATTCTGTCCTAAAAAGCTTCTCTGATGATGTGACTAGATCTTGGGTACCTGGGCATCTAACTTTAAACCTCTGAGAATTGTATGCATTTGTGTGCTTTAAAACAGAAAGGTTGGTTGGGTGTCAGGAGTCCAGGTAAAGTTTGGTTTGTAAGTACCCATGGTTCTGACATTTCTTAATGTCATGCTGCAGAGGAGAGTTGGAAATACCTTTGGTGCACTTTATAGTTTCATTAGCAAAATGACATGACACTGTTAATCTCGAGAAAGTATCTTCCACAGAGTTAGCAACGTATTCCAGTGCCTTTTAAGAGCAAATCACTGCCACCCAGGAACATTGCGAAAAGAGCCACTGGGCATAAAATAATATGCTATTTTCCTCAAGGGTTCAAGAAAATGATACTGATAACCATTTCCCTAGGTGCCAGCTGGCATCAGATGTTAACTAAAGCCATAGGTAGCAATTCCAGCTATAATAACTCCTGAGGGGCTGTAAGCACACAGCTACCCCTCACACTTGCAGCTAAGATACCTGGCATTAGACTCAGCTCACCTGTCACAGGGCTTTAGAAGGGATTAGAATGATTATGGAAATGGAGGAGGACCTTATCTATGAAAACTTGGATGAGTCACCTTTCCTACGGCACAATTTAGCTTTGCATGAATCATAAGACAATACTGCTCAACCATGGATGTCTTTAACAGTTATATTTAAAGGACTAAAGTTGAAGTTCTTAATATTGTCTTGGAAACATAGGAATGCTTGATGCGCGTGTGAAGAGACCTGGGAGGTGTGTCAGTGTCAGTGCTACTGCCCTGGCTCAAGTCACTAGTCCTGCACTGCACAGACAGTCTGCAGTAATGGGAGAGTGAAGTTAAGAGTCCCTGTCTTTGCATCCACAAGCTCATTGAACAAAGAGAGCTTGACGAACCCACATACAACTTATTATCTCAAATTGCTCATAAAAATTCCTATAAACAGATATGAAGTATTATTAATAATGTTTTCCTAACATAATAATGCCCCAAATTCTAACGCATTATAGCATTAATACTTCATGATTTCCCTGGCAGTTAATGAGGTTATCACTGTACTGATAAACTGATCTCTGTTAGACCCCTAAGGGGTTTGTATCAAGATGTCAGCAGTGAAATGACCACGCAAGTGGCCTTGCTGTATAACAAGTTTTATTTTTTTCACACAAGTCAATGAAGCATAGAGTGACTGTCATAGCCCTTTGTTTGAATACAGCAGCAATAGGGCAGACTACATATGCAGCTTCACAAAGCATTAATCATTTTCCTACACCATTTAATTACTATCTATTATTTTATGGTTTTGATAAAGTATTCAATGGAAATAAATCCTGAGCATCACTTTCAGCCATTGTCATCCAATTTGGCTTTAGCAAAATTACATAAACAAGTACACAATCTCAACATATTTCAGCACAATTTATGGCTCCAGGGATGTGAGTTCCAGGAACAATTTAATAGAAAATAAACGTGATTATTAATAGAAGTGATAAAGGAGTGGGATGACAAAGCAATGTGACTATCACCCGAATTACCTAATGGAATAATAAAATACCCATTCTTCTCACCCAGCTACTTAGATTCAAAATCTCTTTTTGTCCTCTGTACTAATAACCACTAGTTTGCCTGCATGTTGCCCTGAAGAGGAGAGAATGGGGCTTTTATATTGCTCATGTTTTTCCCAGACGTGTACAAAACAGGAGGTTATAGAACATTCATTTACAGTGATGCCATAAGCAAAGGAATGGAGGAGACAGAAAGATGAAACTACCATATGACACATTAAGGAGCAATAATGTAAAAGCAATCAGTCCCGAATAGAGCACCCATTACTTCTACTGTCAGCGCTATTGATAAACTGAAAAATGAATTTGTTCTGAAGGAGGAAAAACACAAGACTGTATGACTGGCAAGCTCTTAACAGGGATTATATATATACAGTTCGCTCTGATGAGATATTCAGCAGTGAATGGGCTTGAAGTTATGACTTTAATGGGACTGAACTGGAAACAAAATATATTAATAATGCTAATAAAACACACAAAGGAGGCAGCAAGATAATTTTTATCTGTCCTAAGAAAGGCGATACAGAAAAACTGCTCAGGGCATAAAGTTGTAGAGTTAAAAACTGTGGATGAAGTATGCACCATTACCAATCATGCAAAAAAAATGCTGCAGTCCATTTCCAATTTATAGAAAGACATCTCAGAAAAGCTGACAAACTACAAAGAAATTACTACATCTGCAAGTCCAGTAAATTGGGAATTTATCCCTCCCCTCTCTCCTCACCACTTCCCTGAGGAAAGGGGTTCATTCAGAACCACTACCTTTCTTGCTGTGGTCCCCTGCTGGTGTGTCTGCAGGAACAGAGAGCAGCCTAAAGTTTCCAAGCAGCGTATACAGGAAAGTAGTTAGAGAATTGTTCTCTGTCATAAAATCTGATCAATAAAATTCGAGAGGATCATCAGTGAGCGACCAGAGGTTGCTTCAACATGAGAGGCACAGGAGCCTGCATAAGCAGCATCAATGAAAACTGAATAGATTTAAGGTTGCCCTTGATTAGCTTGAAATACTTCAAAATTTTTGGACAAAAAGTCCTTTGGAAATGAAAGGCATTATCATTCAAACAGAGCACTACTAGCATTTCATTAAATTTAGCCACCTGTATTTTTAACAAAATGGTATCTTTAGATCTCACTACACCCTTCTGTGTGTATAAACCATGACAAACATGCAGGTACCCCTTCCAGGGTACAGAAACTCAGCACAGCAAAGTTCGTTCTCAGGCTAAAATGTTTAACTTAAAACCCTTTACATTTAACATTTACACGGCCATAATGGGCAACCTTATTGTGCTGCACACCAAGATGTGCCACTCCTCTTTGCTGCCCGCTTTAAAAAACCATAAAGGATGAGGTTTCCCCAGATTTCTGGTGGCTTTAGGTGTTTGTCCCACTTTAGTACTGGTCACTGTCATCTACCTCAGCTCCAACTGCTCATCGCTAACATGAATTGGATGAGGGCTGCAAATGCTCTGAGGACCACATAATTTCCTTTGTGTTTGTCTTCAGGACCATGACTTTTATTCTTTTTTCTTATAGAATCATAGAATGGTTTGGATTGGAAGGGAGCTTAAAGATCATCTAATTCCTCCTTTGTTTCTTTTCCTAGTGCAGCACATGCATTCTCTAGTTTTATTTGCATTTTCTTAAATGAATAACTGTTCTTTTAAATATTATAATTTTCATCACAACTGTGTTCTTCTGTTTAAAAGTCATCCAAATGTACAATAATCACACTAGGCATTTTTAGGAAATTTGAATCAGAAATAAATTAGTTACTTTTTTCTGGCTTTAGCTGTTACCTGAAGAATGAATACATCTCTTCATCAGTCTTTTGCTGTTACTAACCATGATTATGTATGCTACACCAATTCTGTCTTAGTATTGCATCCTTCTATACCATCCTGCTTGTCTCTTCATACATGTAAGTAGAGCGGGTATGATTTTCAGTTGGTCCTGCTCTTCAGATGGACACCAGCTCTGGGTTCCAACAGACAGCTCCTCTCTGCCAGAAACAGCCACTGCATATCTTCGAAATCTTTTCAGGATTCAAACAGAAGCACTTGTTAGCCAGGCCCATTCTGAAACGGCATATGAATTGATGCTTCAATAGGGCATCAGTCCAGGGAATTCAAGATGCTCTTCCTTTTTTACCAGTCTAGAAAATTAAGATTTCCTTAGTTCAAGCCATAAGACAGCCTTAACAGAAGGTGGGAGACAATACCAGGATCCTCTATGTCAGTCATCCATTTGGAATCTGTTCAGAAGCAGAAATGTTGAGTTTTTTTCCCTTGTCTTTTCCTTCAAAGGCCTTTATTTTCCATCCTTTCATCTATCTTTTCTGTCTTTGGTTCCCTGTACTTTGGGCTAATACAGCAGGATATTAGTCTCTCACAGAAAATGCTGTTAATTAGTTTATTTCTGTATTCATCAGCAGATCAATCTTGCAGGGTGCAACCCAGCTCTCAGGCTATTTAGAAGAAATCCTGCTCACCTCAATTTCTGCAACATGTTTGTACCAATCTGTCTCGTGTTTTCTTCAGGATTTATAAAAATAAAGTATTAAGGCAGACTTTTCTCCTCCTGTGGTTTATCTAAGGACCAGATTTTGCCATCCTCACTCATACCAAATGGTCACTTATGACATACATTCTTTAATTGATTTCAGTGGGACTTCTTATGTATTGCACATGGTAAAATCTGACTTCATAATCATTAACAAATGCCCTTCTCCCCCAGGCAAGGAAGGGCTTCAAAAGAAAGATTATTTATGCTCAGAAAAAGACCCCTATATTCCAGAAAATTAACAGAGCAGGATGAGCAGGACCCCAGCTTCTAACATACAGAAAAAAGAGCTCAATGATATTTTTCAGGATAAGAACCGAAAGAGTTTAATGCCACTCTATCATCCATGCAATGGCCTGACATCCTTACCCTGCTCAGTTCATCCTTACTCTGCTCTATGTTGTTACCCAGTCTGTTTAAATGATCCTGCCACTCCCTTCTATCTTTTTTAGAAGTTTAAATTGTTCTTCAATCCCATGGACCTCCAAGCCTTTTGAAAGCTAAAGATTGCTTTAAAATTGATGCTTAACCTACCCAGCAACTATCATTAAATACATAGGACCCACACTGTAGCCCCACTGTCAATTGATAGCTTTTTGTGATACAGTAATAATACAGGTCACTGTTTGCTACCCTGATTCCTAAGTATTAAATAGCTTCAAATAGAATTCAGGCCCAAAGAACCACAGAGCACTATTAGCTGAACCTCAAAGAATAAACAAAACAAAAATTCCTGATGGTTTTCGGTTTCTATCCCTCAAGCAGAAGCAGGCTGGGATCATCGGAGCAGATGGCCCTATGACCACCTTTTGCAGGAGATTTGGGATTCTAGCCCCCTTTAGACCAAAGCTCAGACTGGAATTTATTGCCACTGTGGCTTTCCCCACATAAAAGCTCTTCAGGCAAGCAAGGGCTGCAGTTCTTACACCTCAACTGAAAAGGGAAAGACTTTTCTACTCTAACAACCCCGTTATCTACCACCAATTTCCAATTCTGTTTATAAGTTACATAAAAGGTGTGCATCAGGCTGAGATAGGGCTGGAGAGAGAAGGAAAAATGTTGATGGCTGAACCAGCAGGGTGAATTTCTCACCTCCCTGCTTCTGCATGCTACAGCATCCGCATCTCTGAGCAGTACGAATGAAGATGCCCAGTGCACAGGACACACTGGCACGCAGCATTACTTAGAGGTCAAACTGCTGCTGCTATTTTCTTGGAAAGTACTTTAGTCAGCTAATATATTAGAGTCAATAGATACATACTGCTGCAGTCTGTGTGCCTCTAAGCCCAAGGCTACTGATAAGCACATTTGTATTGATTGCAGAACAGTATATTCCAAGTTTTCAGTTCTGAAGGAGTTTTCTCCCAAGGAAAACTAAAATACAAAAAATCCCTTTGATCCAAATGAGGGAGGAGGGAGCTGGGAAGGACTGCTGAGTTGCACACAGGCTTTGTTAGATCATGCCTGCATGGCATGTAGTACTGCACAGGTGAAGTCAAGGTTTGGTTTGCCAGACTTCCCTCAGCACAGCGCCAAGTGCTGCTGCAGTGGGGCCAGAGCACTCCTGCTGGAGCCAGCCACAGAAGCAACTGCACAGATGCCTGGTAGCCAAGAGAGAGGCAGGGAAGGCCACCTCTGGCACCACTACCTGCTGAGCAGCTCCCAGGGAGCTCTACGGCAGAGGAATCACCTGTGAAAGTGGACAGGAGGGAGGGCAGCCAGCTGCAAGAAAGAACCGCCACTGGCCCAGGGTGAGCCCATCAGTGATAGTGGTAGCACCTCTGGAGGAAGTTACTGCACAAAACAGCAACTGCAGCTGAAGAGGAGGCTGAGGGGGGACCTCATTACCGTCTACAGCTACCTGAAAGGAGGTTGTAGAGAGGTGGGTGTTGGCCTCTTCTCCCAAGGGAATAATGACAGGACCAGAAGAAATGGGAGTCACCATCCCTGGTGGTATTTAAGAAATGTGTAGACATGTCTCTTCAGGGCATGTTCTAGTGCTCAAGATTATTGGTTTATGGGTGGGTGTGATGTAGTGGGGTGTTTTGTGGTTTTGTTTTGTTGGGGTTTTTTTGTGTGTTTGGACTTGATGATCTCAGAGGTCCCTTCCAACCATGATGATTCTGTGATTCTGTGTGATTCTGTGAATATGTGAGAGAAAGAACTCTGCAGACACAAGGTCAGTGAAAAAGGAGAGGGAAGAGGTACTCCCAGTACCAGAGCGGAGATTCCTTTGCAGCCCATGGGGAAGACCATGGTGAGGCAGGTTGTCTCCCTGCAGCCCAGGGAGGTCCACAGTGGAGCAGATACCCATCTGCAGCCTGTGGAAGACCCCACACCAGAGCAGCTGCATGCGTCCGAAGGAGACTGTGACTCCATGAAGAGCCTGCACTGGAGGCTCCTGGCCGGACCTGTGGACCCATGGATAGAGGGAGCCTAAGCTGGAGCAGGTTTGCTGACAAGACATCACCCTGTAGGGAACCCACTCTGGAGCAGCCTGTTCCTGAAGGACTGCACCCCATGAAAGTGACCCACACTGAAGCAGTTCGTGAAGAACTGCAGCCAGTGGGAAGGACTCACATTCATGGAGAAGTTCATGGAGGATTGCCTTCCATGGGAGGGACTCCATGGTGGAGCAGGGGAAGAGTGTCCTCCCTCTGAGGGTGAAGGAGTGGCAGAGACATGGTGTGATGAACTGGCTACAACCTCCATTCCCCATCCTCTTGCACCACTTAGGGGGAAAAGGTAGAGAAATCAGGAGTGAAGTTGAGCCCAGAAAGAAGAGAGGGGTGGGGTGAAGATGGTTTAAGATTTGGTTTTATTTCTCATTATCCTACTCTGATTTCATTGATAATAACTTAATTTCCCCAAGTTGAATCTCTTTTGCCCATGATGGTAGTTACTGAGTGATCTCCCTGTCCTTATCTTGACCCAAAAGCCTTTTGTTATATTTTCTCTCCTCTGTCCAGTTGAGGAGGGGAGTGACAGATTGGTTTTGGTGGGCACCTGGCATTTAGTCAACCCACCACACCAACAATGCAGAAACACTCTGTAAGTTGTTTCCAATCATTCTTTCTTCCCATTCTCAACTGAAACAGAGGATTTGGCTCCAAAAATGTCAGTTATATGGAAGTGCTGAGATAAATGCCAGGGTAACAAGCCCACATCATTAAAATCTGTGAAGTAGATGAGGGATATTCATGTAAAAACTGTAACAGATTTAAAGAATTAGAAATTAATTAGGTCAAAGAAATGTCAGTCAAGATTTTACAGAAATTAGCAGTAATTTGAGAACAGTTAGAATAAAACTAAAAAAAATTTAGAAGACTAATTTGTGACACTCCAGAAAATTTTCAAGGGTGATCCTTCTGCTTTGCTAAATCCTATGACTTTTAAAGACTCATATTTAATGCACCCAGCTTAATCTCACAAGGCATTAGGAAGACATTTTGAGAGATTTTTAGAAGCATTCTGAATGAGCAGGGAGCTGGCTAATTTAACCAAAGTGGAAAAAAAACAGTAGAAGCACCTTTCAATGGCCTTGATCAAGGTTAGCTCTTCTCTTCCCATAGTTCAAGGTAATGTTTTGTGTCTCCCCCTGTCATATTATACCAGAAAGAGAAGTGCCAATATGCAGCAAGCAGATAAACCTCTGAAAAAAAATCAGGAAAAAACAGTATTAAAATTTTCCTGAGCAGCTTCTTCCTTGAGAGGCTCCTAGACCAATTCTTGAAGGCCCAAAAAGCCTGGATGATTATCTCCAAATTCATAAAGGCTTCCACAGACCTTGAAATATGTCTTTTTACAAATAGGTATCATGAAAATACTTTAAACTTATTATAATTTTCTATTATTTATTTCTTCACCAGCAACAACACATAGATAATTCATTTGACTCAGAACAATGAACAAGATAACATGGACTCTCGCTACTTGTGGGTGATAATAGGAGATTTTTGTCTCTCTAGACTAATTTTTATTTCATGCTTCTGAGTTTTGGGCCTTACCACAAGGTTCAAGCTTCAAAGCAGTGCAGCAAGGAACAGGACATGCTTGCCACATATTTTAGCAGCTGCTTCTATTGTCTACTGGCTAGACCCTATTATACAACACATGGTACAAAGAGCAAAATAGATTAAAACATTTCATATGGAAGACAGCATTGAGGACTTATATAGTGATGGATGAAAAAATATTAATTAGATACGGCAAGCTATCCAGGGGAATAAAAGACAAAGAACAGGGAAAACGTGATTGTCCTTACTGGCTTTGAACTAATGACACATAAAGCAGGAGCTTACTGCATTCAGAACCAAAGTCACGAATAATTTGACACTTCTCAGATGACTGTTGATTTTGCCAGACATTAAAGGGCAGTAAAAAGTCTTCCCTAGTGACAGAAGTGGCATAACTGCCACTGATACTATAATTCAGGCTTGAAGTCCTAGAATCAAATGATTTGAAAGTCTTTTCAATTACAGCTTTTTTCCTGCCTAAGCAATTATTGAACAGCCCCGCCACTATATTTCTTTTATATTTTATAAATAATTTATATTTATATTTCTTTTGTGTATTTCTTTCCTGCCAACTCCTCCTTTGCAGAAAGTGGCAAAAGACGAGCCTTTCATGACAAAAGCATGCAAGTTGCTAAGATTAGTATCATTTGTTGATCTTTTTCCTCAGCAAATTTGCAAACTAACACAGTAAATATAACAAATATAAGCAAGCAAGAGAGGTGCATTAAGGAACTAAATAATTTTAATCAGTGTGACTAGATTAAACAGCTTCTTAAATATTTCACTGTGGCAATCCTTTAGGAAGTGTTTATGACAAGCTTATAACAGTGCCAGGCAAAAGACAAAGTGGAATCTATCCAGGCTCATCCATATTTAAATGTGTGTGCTCAGTGCAAACATGGCTTAGGGATAAGCGATGACATCTCCAAACTTACGATAGGTGGCAGGCAAGAATTCTGGCAGAAGCAACCAGGAGAAAGAGAGGAGACAAACAGGGAAGCTGACAGCAAGAAACCATTTGAAAATGTATGTGCACTCAGGAGAGAAGAACACAAAGACAATGCGAGCCCTGCAGTCCAGGATGGATGATAGGTCACCACAACATACCAGACTTCTTGCAAAATTTTTGCTTGCCTTTTGAATATGGTGTGTGAGAACTAAGTGCAGAAAAGACACTAGCTATAAAGCAATTTGTCTACCAAAATTGCAAGCAAACTATTAAAGAAATAAGAAAGAGAGGGGCGGGGGGGGGGGAGGACGGGAGGACGGGAATCTAAGATGCAAGAAGATGGCCAAATACTTCAGAAACATAAAGAGCTTCAAGCTGCCAGGAATGAGAGGAAGACCATGGCATGGATCAAGCCATCATGAACAGCAGCCTAATGTAAAAAGGAATAGGAAAAGAAAACATTTTCCAACCTTTTTTTCTTTCTGAATTGTTCCAGATGCCATGACTACAGCCTGTCTTTTTGAGGTGGAAACCTCTTTATCTGCTGCAGACATCTAACAAAGGGGCAGTTCAGCAAGCCCTGCCTGCATGGCACAAACAACTTTAATAGTCACTGCAGGGAAGTAGGTGTCCCCAAATTGCTGGAGGCCTGGGTTGGCAGTATACACATGGAGCCCTTCTGCCTTTCATTTCAGGCCAGTAAGTCAGTTATAGAAACAAAGTACAGCTCATATCTTCTGCCAACTCAATTTATTCTCTCCATCTGCAACATAGTCCAGCATTACAATATAAGATTAGCCTTTTCCAAGATACCCATCTGCAGAACATAAGCTACCAAAATGTGAAGTTCCATTTTGTCTCCAGTTCCTTCCCCTTTCAAACACTGACATAACCTCAATTTTTCCACTCTATCATCTTGAAACTAGCCAGTAGAAGAATATCCTTTTTCCCTTTTGCTCCTCAACAAGATGACTGCTCAGTTTCAGTCTCAGAAGGATCCTCTGGGATATCAGCAGGTATCAGACACCTGAAGGTAGACAGAACATATATATAACAATATGTCCAAATCTGTAGTTGACAGATTTTATTTGGGGAGTGAATCACCGAATAGACAGCCCAAGATGAGGAAATAGTTGTCATCCTCCGTCCTCCAGAAGTCACATGTGAAATCACAGCGATATTCTACTGGTAAATGGAATTTGCTTAAAATGGCCATTTAGTAGGAAATTTTAAATGCAGTCAAGAAATGGGACACAGGGATGAACCCCTCAGTATCAGCACTAAGGCGGAGAATCACCACAAAACCACTGACCACACATGCCAGCAGCTGACCTAGACACAGGAAATCAAACGTACTACCATGATCAATTCTGTGTTTTTGATCAATGCCAAAGGAAAAGAAAGCAGCTCCTGCACAGGTAAAGAAAATTCCTCTCTCTCCAAGTCACTGGGTTCACTCTGTAGGAGCTATCTGCACATTTGACACACACCGTGGAGCTTTGGAACACAAGCAACAACATATGAGATGAAAATATGCCTCAAGGAAGAAAGGAAGAGGCCAAGCAAATAGAGCAGGAAAGGAGGCAAAAAGGAAGGGGGGATACCAAAGCTGCCTGTATTTCTGCTCCTTGATATTTCCTTACTGCCGCTATTTTGCATAACTGTTCTGCAAAGCTTTCACTCCTCTGCTTTGTCTGTTATAAAATAAAGTCAGAGACCTCACAACCCCAAGAGAAAACCATTAGTATGTCAACAGTGGCCTTTTAAAATCTATAAAATCTTTGGAATTTGCATGACCTCTAGTTTTTGGGTTTAGTTGTGTTTTTTTTTAACACCAGTTAAGGTTTTAGGTCAGAAATCTCTGAATGCTCAGTATTTAATTAGCATTAGGCACATGACCAGACCCTGCTGTATCTAACTTGTGGTTTGGGAGTTATGATTGTAGTCTTTCCACAGATAGAACTTGTGGACAGTCACCCTCAGGAGTTACATTTTCTTTGGTATGAAAACCTTCTCTGTAAATTGTTGTGTAATCCCAATTCTGTTTTTAAACCACCGAATGCAGGAGGAGCTGTTCCTCACAGTACTGCTACCTTAAAAACAGATTAGTTTTAATATATGTAGACACTGATGCTTTCTTTTGTAACACCGTATGCATAAAAAACTTTTTTTTTGTTCATGCCAATATCCCAATTTGCATGCTTTCTGTCACATCAAATGAAACTGCTCATTGGAAATTGGGACATAAGCTACCACTCGCATTTGTGAATACGTGCCGCCTGCTTTCATTTAGCACTTGACATTCTAATGTGCTCTTGAGCAGTTCTGCAGGTGAAAAGGCCAGTGTTATCAGTAGCCATGGGAGATAAGAAATATATGGGAAAAGCTTATCTGAATCCGAAGATTTTCAGCTTTAGCAAGTTTTTCACATGATTCAATCCTTAAAAATAAACCTGGAAGAAGTTTTTCTCCCTTTCTGCTGCTAGAGTTGGCTCTCTGCATACTCACAGCAACCTCAACACAGGATTTCTGTACCGCATTTCCACTGTTCCTGCACTGCACATTACACGGTAAAAAGCAAGACAGGGTGACCCTCCCATGGCAACTATAAGGGGCTTCAATTTGTTAAAAGGTGCTTCAGTGCAAGGAGACTCAGAAGAGCATGTGGGCACAGGTGTCTTTTCACAGCCAATCCACATCAGCATGAAATACTTTGAACTGTAAGCCATTTCTCTTAAAGTGACCCATTGAAATAATTTCTGCATCATATATTATTTGTGCACCATATATATATAACACCATAATTTATTCATTTATAATTTCTCTCCAAATACACTCTGAACATAACTACAAAAGTATATGAAGCACTCTTCCCTTCCTCATTAAAATGTATATCCTCTCACAGCTGTGGGTTTCAAAGAAACGGACTTGCTACAAATTTGTGGAAATGGAGAAGGTTCACCAGAAGATTGGTCACACTGGTTTTGCTCACATGACAAACATAGATCTGGGTTAGAGTCTTGGGCTCTAATCCATCATGCTGGCTGTCACATGTATCTGATCAACTGAGTGGTTTGCAGGCTTGTATTTAGTTTAATCAATGGGCTCAACCAACTCAAAGGACTCTCTCCGTAACTCGTGAGAAATTCCTGGTAAGAAATATGTACCCCTTTTCACATGGGATCCTGCTGCCATGGAAGACAGGCAAAATTCCCACTGACTTCAGAGAATTCAAAGTCAACCTACCAGCAGTTTAGCCAAAGAGAATTTAATCTTATTTTTAAATCCAGGAGATTCAATTTTACACCCAGTTTTTAAGTTTTATCTTTCTTTTCCTCAGTGCTTTATTCTTTTAATTGTCATTGCTGTTCCCTGCCCTGGCATTGTTTTTCCAAGGAAACCCATTCATCTCTATATTTGTGGGACTGACAGAGCCCATCACCAGTTTGCAGAATGATGGAGATAAACAACATGCAGTTTATTCAGATTAATGGGTGCGATGACAATGAGCTCATGACAGGAGCAAACAAAAGGTCTTTACAAGGTAATGATGACTATTGCTATGATGAAGTATGAGTGATTTTTACAGACTGGAAATTGGCAATAAAAAGATTCACGATCTGCTAAAGGGCTCTATTAATAACAAGCCTTCCTAAAGAAAACAGGGCATTTTGAAGATAAATTGCCAGGCACAACTCCTTTATCTAGAGTGCTCAAGGAAGTGGTTCTGCCGACAGAGTAACTCAGCCTGCAGCAGAGGACAGCTTTCAAATAAAGGAATGGTGCCTGAGAAGCAAGACAGCCTGCAGCTTGCAAAAAAACCTTATCATGTTAGTGCACCTGCTAATAAGCATTTGTTAAGACAAAACCAAGTAAGACAAGTTATTTAAATGATGACTGCCCAGTAAGGTAAAATTTAAATATCACACTAGCCCCAAAATACCACCAGTAACGAGTACAGTGCTAGGAACTCAGATTATCTTCAGAAAACCCAAGGATAGAATAATGTAGGAAATGAAACTCATTCTCAAAGTCCTCCATAGCTAGAAAAATCCCATGTAAAGACATGACAGAAATTATCAGCTCTGGTAAAAGCCCTTTGAAACACATTTGAAATAATTGTTAATTATATATACCTATGTCCTCCTCCTAATCTAACAGTCCAAAGTTTATACATGAATGTCCTTACATGTGCTTACTGTAATTCTCCAACCCAGGCCAAAATACAAGCTGAAGCATAGCACACAGAACTTATAAGAGGAATCCAGGAATGCAGGACCAACCTCTAATGCTTTAATTCATGACATCAGTTTCACCTTTTCATAAAAGTGCAAGAAGGATTAAATAATTTGGGATCAAGTATATGAACACAAAATGGCAATGCTGAATATTTCAAGATTTCACATTCTGATGGAGAGAATTTTATTTACAGCTTGATCGCACTTCACATTTGCTGGGAATAAAAATAAACGTGTCTAAAATCAACAATCGAGAAGCAGTGATTTTGTGTGGTCATATCTCTATAGTACATTTATGGTGGTTAGTTTAAGGGCCGAGTTCAATTGGATTGTTTTGGATTTGCATCACAGCAGTATATTCTATTGTCATTTGAACTGGTATAATTCTGGAGTATTTCCATTAACAATAGTGGGATTACTCCAGATTTGCACTGAAGGCAGGTTTCCTTTGAACTACATCATATGAGCAGTATAAACTAGGACATTGGCTACTTAAACACATGGCACTCATCTGGAAGCCTTTTTACAGTGTTCAGGTAAAGCAACAAAGAGGAGAAAGAAACCAACACAAATAAAGATGACACTAGGTTATTTACAGGAATTTTCCAGATTCAAAAGGATTAGAAATATGCCTATGAAAACTATACTTTTTCTTATTGTTTCTGAAATCATTAATCATGGTGCTGAATATGAAAACAATCATTTAGATGCAGCTGGAAAAATAGCTTATCCACAGCTGAACTGGAACTGACTCCTTAGAAATCAGTAAATGAGCAAATTTTTAATCATTACTAAGTGCAAAATTATGCAGAAGTGCTCATGGTTCCCAGGCTGCACTCTCTCCAGCTGTCTTCAACAAACAGGCTAAGAAAAAAGAGGAAGTATTTTCACTGTGGCTACTGCTCTCTGCGCATCTATCGTTTATCCAGTACGTCATGACCTTTTACTTCCTCCAGAATACGGAAGGATACTCCAATGCATCCTTTTCAGCTGTACAGATGTAGAAGTAGACTGCGTGCCCACATGGAGGTGCTCTTCTCTATTATTCTTAAAAAAATTTTCTGTGTATAACCTGAAGTTAGGACAGATCCTTAGGGAAGAGCCAGTAGTGGTTAGCTACCAAGGCATTTTTTCATTTTCAAAAAGGAATTCTGGCTGCTTAGGGCTTTCCTCTTCACTGGCCAGGCAGCAACTCTATTGAGCAAACATTCAGTCCAGCATAAACAAGCAGTAAACTCCATAGAGATACAGAGCCTGTACAAGTGAATCTGCAGTCACTTCAGCTTGATGAGAGGACTTCCTAACGTGTACTTGCTCTTACAGAATGATTTTGCCATTGGTTGGTACCACCTACCTTCTTTGTCTGGGTCAGAGCTTAAATCATCTCATGAAAAGAGAAGAGCCGAAAGGTTAGAAAGAGTAATGTAAATCATTATATCACCCCTACACAAGCTCTTATAAACCTCCTTGCTCCAGGCCACAAGGCTTCTACACTGGGATGCTAGTGAAGGCTTGAAGACCATTCCCTAGTTTGGATGAGAAATCAGTGAAGGGTGCAAGGCCCATAACACAGAAATCCTGTTAAGTTTTAGGCAGGCTTTCTCAACACTAGTGAGGCAGGATCCACACAGAAAAAACTGAATCTCTCTGTCTGCCAATCTTTCTTTCTCCTTCCTTCTCCTAAACTGATTCGCACAACCTCTGCTTTGTTGTGCTCCACCATTCCTTCTTGGGGTGAGAATTCCCCACTTCTGTACGTCCCCCTCCATCACCAGCACTGCACTCAAGTCTCAGCTGCCCTACAATTTCTCCTTGTTCTTAACCTGAAAAGCTATCTCACTTCTCTGCCAGTCCCCTGTACCTTCTCCCTTGACAGCCTCAGCTCTGTCAATCTGGGAATTCTCCTAGATCCTAACCCTCCTGCCTTTTCTGTCAGCAAATTTCCAAATCCCATGCATTTTCCTTTTCTCTGTTCCTTCTTCCTTTTGCTCTGCCTTCTTCCTTTTGGCTTTCACCAAACCAGAGAAAGCTGCCAGGAGCAAGAATGAGGCTGTACCAGCACTCCTACTCCTGGCAGGGGAACACGTATTCAGCAATTCTCCCTCAAGAGGCTGCTCCTTCCAAGCCACCCCTTCCAACCTCTCCCTCACTGTCCCCAAGGGCACACTTGGCTACAGCAAGAGTTTGGCAATCCAGTAATAGAATCCATGGACATACCACTACATCTCTGTATGTATCCAAGTCTCCTGTTTGTACATTCTTTCCCATGTATGTTCCTCTTTGGGACAGGCCATGCTTTCACTTCATGTTTTAAATCAGCCAGCAAACTCTGAATCTCCAGTGGAGATCCTACGCACCGGTTCAAAGAAGCAAGCAGATTAGAAAATAGCTGTGCTTGAGGTACTCTGTCCCCATTTCAGAGCACAGAAAGGATGTGATCAGTCCAGCCTGTTATCACAGGAGGCAGCTCTTGCCCTGTGGCAGGTTGATCTTACTGCACAAGCATCTAGGGACTCCTTCCCATGAATAAGACAGAAAGATTAAATTTGATGACCAAGTCAAATAGAGGTTGAGAGAATCATTGCTTTTATTTATAAAACACAGCCATAAATCAATACCAAGTACAGTAAGATGACTCCTGGTAATGAGGGTAATTTTCCTTTAAAATAACAAACCAAACTGAGGTGAATTTTCTTTGAAATTTAACTTAATTGAATCATGCCAAAGTATGTATTAGATGTTAAGTTAATAAAATTTAACTACTAGTGTATTAACTTATTAACTCAAACTCCATAGGACCCCACTGATGGAAAGCTCCATGTTTTTTAAGATGGTAAGCTACATGTAAGATGGCTAGCAGCAGAATTGGTTTGGATCTTTCACAAACACTGTTTGTTTGCTAAAGCATAACAAATATATATGTTTTGCTTTGGGCTGTATACTCCTTGTGCTGTGTACTCAGAATTTCCCAAAGTGAATAACAAATCAGACCACTTTTAATGTTGGAGGAGCACCATTAAAATCCCTTGCAAATGTCCATGTCACAGGTGTTTTGCTGCAGATTCTACCCTGATGAACACACAGCTGCTTATCATCACATAAGGTAGAGTTCAGATGGAAGATGCAACGTGTTGCCTAATCAGGGAGAAGTAAAAAAGAAAAAAGAAAAAAAATATATGTTTCTGTCTCTAACTGTGTTTTCTACATCACTGAACACTGAGACACAATGTCATTTATTTCAACCATGTAAACCATGACCACATATTTGCAGATGCAATTACTTCAACTTTATACTCACTAGCTCGGAAACAAGCCCATTTGTCTCATTCCTCAAGGAAAATAAAAGCCATAATGGAGAAGTGGAGAATAGAGATGTCACTTCCATTCAATTCACCCTTACAGCTTCCTTTGTCTCCTATACCAATCCCTGTTCTTGAGTTACTGGGGACAAGTTTTCATAGACGTTACACAAAACTGATTTGTTTTGTGGGATAAAGGTAGGAGGAAAGAGGGAAAGATGAAAAGGTGCTAAAGTGGACAAGCATCCAGTATACAAATTAAGTGCTTCCTTAAGGAGCAGCTCTTGGAGATGAGCAACAGCTCTAATGCTTTCTGCAAATACTATTACTGTGCTGTTGGATAGCTACATAGCCTGTTGAAGCACATTTTACTTATTCAAACTTAACTGTATTAGAGTAGAATTCTTCAAAACAGCTTTTTGTACATTTCTTCAGTTATTAGCAACAACACTGTAAGCCCCTCTTTAGACAAACAGCAAATTCATGCAGCATGGTAGCAGGAATCATACTAGAAGGAAATTCCCTGGATTCCACTCCTGCACTGCTGACTCTCAGTTTAAAGCAGCTGAGGTATTTGCCCAGAATAATCTTTATGGTAACATGAAGTGCAATGCCTGTTGCCCTATTTGAGCCCACTCAGGCCTGGTTAGGCTGCTTGCAAGTACTGCTGAAAGGGAAGAGCGAACAATTCCTTAATTATTTCTCCCTCATACTGTCTTGCCAGTACTTTCCCTGCACCTGCAACACTTTGGTCTAGTGCAGTAGAAGGCCTGGTGGAGTCCCATGCAGCGAGGAGATGTGTTTAACTTGCTTAAAGTGAAAGCTGGTTGCTGTCCCACTGTCCTGTCCTTCTCCCACTTAAAGCTAACATTAACACCAGCTGCTTTATGTTATAGGATGAACAACTGCAAGGGTTAATGGTCAGAGTATAGAGGAATTAGCAATACCTGTCCTGACTCAGGAGGGAATTAACCAAAAGACGTTCATTGCACTGATGATTACATAGGAGAGGAGACGCATATACCTTATTTCTCATGAAGCAGAGAAAATCCTGACTTAGAAGAAGCTCCTTTAAGTAGAACCTTGAGTTATTCTGAAGGTTCTCAAGACATATGAAATTCATAACTACTTAATATTTTCCCAGTGTCCTACAAAATAACCTTCCATCTTGCCCAGCAAACAGCTCATAGCAGGTAGTACTCAGAGAATGGACTCTCTTCTGGCAGGTAGTGTGCACAGAACACGTACAAAAAGTTGTTACACAGAAAACTAAGAGTAGTGAGAAACAGGATCATATTTTCTGAACTCATATGGCCTCAAGCTGTAACTTTACTGAGCCACTCCACATAGAGCTGATGGAAGCAGAGCCTATCCCAGCAGAAGGAAGGAGTTTGGTTTTTTTTTAGGGGAAGTTATGCAACCTCTCTAAACAATATGAAGTGAGCTGAAAAAATTACTCCTATTTAGGAATAGCTGTGTTCACACCGGGGATTTTGCTACCTGACTGCTATGCTGACCTAAATGATAAAGTTTGTAATAGGAACAGATTGTCATAGCTCTGTCTGCACAACTTTGTACTGCAGAGCAGGACACCAAGTCATAGACAGGTTCAAAGATTATGCATGTTATTTTAGATGGCCTCAGAGCTGCTCACATGTATAAAAGATTAAAATATAACACTGCATAAAGCAGAAGGTCTTAGAAGTTTGCTGGTTCACAGCTGTCCAACTAATAGTTTCTTGAGCTGAGTAGAGATTCCAGTTTCTATGGTTTTATTATTGTCGATTATTATTAGGAACCAATCATTGATTTTTCTAAGAGTTGAAATTGCTTGTTCTGCTTAATTAGCACAACTAAATATTCCCCTGTATTACTATTCCATTCAGTAACTTGCCTTCATAGTATGGTACTTGCCTGAACAGAAATGAGTTCGCACATAGCTGCCTTTTACTACCATTTTTTTGTAGCATGCATATAATTTTCCACTGGTGCTTCTATCTATCTCCTTCCATAATTTATCATCAGTATCAGAAGACACCAATACACATTGATCTCCTTTTTACTAGGCTGGTTGAAGAAAACACAGCTTGTCCTGGGATGCAAGCCATTGCCAGATCCTCAGCTAAAGCACAGCAAAAAGAATTTCATAAGTCCCTTGTTTACACCCACAGGGGTGCAATTTATTTATAATTTAAAATAAAGATGCAGATTCTTTTGCAGTCTTCCTTTGGCCCATTGTATAAAATTACAGTACTCATCCCAGCAAGGGTCCTCAGCTGGTGTGAGGAATCAGTAGCCTGTCATTGTCAACCTGACTCCTAGGACCTCTTGGGTCAGAAACACTGGGAAAAGAACTGGACTAGTCCTATGATCCAAATCATTTGAAAAAGGCAAAACCCACCTATAAAAAAGACAAAAAGGAGCATTCAGGGAAATATAGGCCTGTCAGCTTCACTTAAGTCCCTGAAAATATCAGAGCATGTTCTCAAGGAAGAATCGAAGAACTAGCAATTGCTCACATAAAATTTCTAAACCTCATTCAGCCATATGAAGGCAAAATCCAGCGTCAAGACTCATTTTGTCCTTGAAGATTAATAAATTAGTTTCGCAAGCAAAACGAAAGACTAAAAAATGGGAAAGATCAAACCAGAATATATATGAGAAAAGAATGATTTTTCTAAAAAGAGTGTTGGGGAAAATAAATATTAATCATGTAAATGCAGCAGGAAAGATACTGAGGCAGTATGGTGAAATGAAGTTGGATGCATCTGTAATGGTGACATGCATAGTAGTCTAGGACAGTGACAGAAAATTATTCTAGTATCTTTGCTGCACAGATACACTCTTAAGACATTAATACTTCAAAGGCTGAAAAATTAATAAAAAAACACACAAGACATCAGCATTGTAACTGTATGTTGAGATGCATTTTCACATGGTCATGCTGATAGAAGCAGATTATCCAATTAATGAGATAAATAATTACAGATGCACTTCATGAAGAGTATGTTATTCTAAGAAAATTGCTGTAATTACTGGAGGTGCCCTGCGAAGTATTATCCGCTCCTAGCTGTTTGAATCTTAAAACTTTGACTCAGTCAGCTCTTAATAAAATATTCTAGCTAGAAGTGTTAGCTGTGCCCCTAATAACTGACCTTGAAAATAAATGACTAGTTTATCAATGAAGGGCACTGTCTATCTCTGTGTAGACAAGTCAAGTCTATACACTCTGGACATAAGTCCAGTGCTCATCATATAAAGAGAAGGCAAACCAAATTAATCAAGGGCGAAATGACTCTCATACTCTGGGAGAAGAGTCCACCTATGTCTGCCGAATGGCATGATCTCCTTCAAAAAAAAAAATCTTTTATCTTGATCTGAAAATTAGCATCAGCAAAGTAACAGAGACTCAGAGCCGCAGTGTTCCTTTTTTCTTTTTTTTTTTTCATTCTGTACTTAGTTTTGTGACATAAACCAAGGAAAATAAGTGTTTTGTTTGTTAAAGGGAGAGAATTAAGTACTAGTATCCAAAGCATGTTTTGCTCACCTACCACTGATGTCTGTAAAAGACTCCCAGTTCCATCCTCTTCTGGGAAAGACAAGGAAAAGGAAAATCACTAATGCCCTAGTTGGTGTGGATGCCAGAATGATCTAAGCAATATCATAAAATAAAGTAAAAATAGATGTGAAATGCTAACAGGTCACACAATAACCACATTAATAACTTTCCTGTTCCTGCTGAGCTAAATACTTGAAAGTAAATATGGGAAACCTCTTTTATTACAGGCAGCTAAATACAAAGCTTAGTTCCAACTTTGATATTTCCACCACAAAGTCAGTCATTTTTACTGAATTTCAACTTAAAAGCCATACTGGATAACAATAAACAGCAATTTTGAATTATTTCTGTCAAATTGGCCTAGAAAAATTGGACTTATTTGACATCTTCCTATCTATTCAGCCAAGAAAACTGATATAAATATTTTTATACTGTAGATGAGCAAAAAAAAGCTAAATGCTGCTGTCTAGAGATATTTCCTTAGAAGTCCAATGATAACAGAACATTACTGACAGAACACATATATAAGAAAGAAGATTCTTATTACTACACTGCAATTTGTTTTCACTCTCCTCCACCCCCATCAGCCTTGACATCCTTGGACTATCCCAGTATCTTCAGTCTTTCCTCAAAGCCATGTTTTTTTAAACTTCTGATATTTCTGGCTACCATTGTTCAGGACTAGTTGGTCCAAATCTTTCTCAAAGTCTAGTGTGCCAAATGGGTCAAATTGCTCCTGTAGAGCTGAGGGAAACATGGAGTTTTTAGATACTTTATGTCATGTGCTTCAGTTTGGACAGCTCAAATGTGTTTGTTATTTGCACAATAGTACAACACTGTTAACTAAAGTCTGATTTATGATCCAGTGAAGTCCTCTAGACTCTTTTCTGCAGAATTCTCTCTAGCCAATTATCCTGTTTTTCTGAAGCTGTAAACGTCCATGTCTACCTGTGTTGTTCTTATCAAGCTGTCTTCACGCTTTTTCAGTTCATTTCTCTAATTTATAAACCACTTTGAATACTAATCCTATCCTCCAAAATGGTTGCAGCCCTTCAATCCTGGTGTTAATCTGCAAATTTAATCATCATGTTCTCTAATACCTCATTGAAATCATTAATGAAGTTATTAAACATTTTCAGCTTGAGTAGCCCTCTCTGACACAGGGATGTGGCTCCATGTATGGCAAATTTAAGCTTCCTGATACTAATTCCTTTTTTAAGTACCTTTTATGATCTCCCAAGTTGAAACACATTCCACGGGAAATAGCGCTGGATTCCTGACTCAGAGCTCTAGTTTCAACCCATGTGTGTGTCCTTTCTCTTCTGATGAAGAGGTAATAGTGTCTCCTTTTCAGTCTTGTAGTCTTGGTTCCTATTGACCCATTGTTAGTGGAACAGCCAAAGCACTTCCAGAGTGAATTTGTGCTCAAACAGGCAGGGAATAGACAATGACAGATCCAAAATGTTTTTATGCCAGTTAGATAACTGATAAAAACATGGGTTTTGTCTTCTCTACTGTCTGGGAAGTTATATTTTGAACTTCTATGTCAATACCTTATGTTTTGATTGTTGCTTATAAGTTGAACCTACCTTCAGACTACAGTAAACTTATTTCATTGAATAGAAAATATAATATCTGGAAATCACCAAGTTTTATATGCTACATTGGTGAAAGAAGATAAAAACAAAGGATAGCCTACACAGCAAAATGATGAATGACACTGCTGGTTAATTCTGCTAGCTACAGGATCTGTGAGAGCAAAAAAGCAAGATGCTGAAAATGTCCATTATGCTCTTCAGCTATATGCCTTTCTGTCTATTAATCCCTGCATTTGTATGGGTCCTATAACATGGTTATGCAAGTTCTTTGTGTGTCACAAAAGATGATTCCTTTTTCTGCCCATTGTTGCCACTTCATTACCTACTAGATGTAAACTAAGCTATAAATGCCCTAATGCCCTGCATCTCCTGAATGATGGGCCTTAATTTTATTTGCAAATGTTGCGGTCACTACATATTAATCCTTAAGTCCATGTACACTCCCACTTCTATTGAGAGATTCCTCATGTGAAGGTCTCTGTAAAGTTGGCATTGACCAATGATGGGCAGATGATACACTTCTCATAAGGAAAGAATGCTTGTGGTCTCAATTAATACATTTATTTTCCCCTTACAATATGCTGTCTCTCAAGGACTAGCCATGACAAACCCTATTTTATAAGACTTCTACATTTGTATGCCTCTGGTGTGGCAGCATTTGGAGCATGTCCACAATGTACTGCATGCAAATGGCTCTCCCATGAAATTTTCAAAGAAACCCTTATGCTAGTGGCACATGAAGACGAGTTCCAGTAGTTCTGTGACAGGTGAAAACCACTTTTGCTATGTAGTGAAAAAGGGATGAGTAAATGCATATTATGGCAGGAAGTAAAACTCTGTCTTTGAGTCTGCATTAGCAGTGAAAAGATTTCTGTGTAAGAACTGTGTTGTTTTGCATGCATCTGCATCAGTAGAAGCTGGTCCTTTATTTCCAAGTATGAATTACCTGCTGTTGCAGCTCAGTGCTACTATTAAGAATTGCTTTGGCCAGTGTGATGAGGGGGGAAAGTCTATGAATGGAAAACTGTCTTGACTCCAAGCAGGTGTAAAATCTGAAAGATGCAGATGACAGTTTGATGGGGCATCTTCTTTCAGGCTGGGTGCTTCAGTGTAAGAGAACAGACTTGCTACATGGCGAACCTGTAATGCTGCTGAATGGTTATTTCAGAGAACTAAATAGCTGAGCCCTTGAATATAATGAACATAAACATGAGTTCTTTTTATTGGACCACCTATTCTACTCCACATACATGGGCTACAAGACAGACTTTGTAATCACATGTCTTACGCGTGTAAAAGTAGAGAAAAAAGGTAAATCAGTCAGTGACACCAAATATGCTACAGCAAAGATTCTTTGACTTCCAAAATGTGTCTGATGTTTTGGGATGCTTCCCTTTTTGAACATTCAACTTGAAAGTCAAGAGGGGGACTTCGCGTTCAGAAAGTGCTGAGCATGCACCATCTGTAAATCTTACCTTCTTTAAGTTACTGCATGTCAGGCAAAAGACAGCTATATTTGAAAATTTGAGATCAAAGTTTTACTGATCTGCTTTAAAATATCACTTTATGGTAAGTTACTGCTGCAATAGAAAAGCAAAGCTTAAAACTTAACTTGCTTAGAACTTCCGAAGATGAGAATGTATAGATTCAAATAGAAATCTAAGAGCAAGGACAAATAATTATTTTTTTCAAAGTCTGCCTCAGATGGTATTATCATATTGAGTCTTGACTTGGCAGTTCACCTAGGTGCTTTTTTGCAAAAGACAGTCCCTGCACCAAAGGAATTACTCTTTAAAGCCAACATATAGCTCACACCATGCAAAAATAGCTATTTCATAGGTAGAAATTTTGAGAGATACCAATTAAATGAGCAAGTATTTTTGGTGATAAGGAAATTAAAAAAAAAACAACACAAATTGTTGAATAGCTTTGGGTATTAACTATGTGTATCTCAATTTTTCTATCTCTCTCTCAGGGAAAGTAAGATTCCTCTGTTGTCAAGCAGGGTAAAAACTCTGGAGAAAGGAGCTATACTTCTGAAGGAAAAAAATAAATTGACTATATAAGGTGTCTTTGAGAATGTAATTTAAAGAAAGAACTAATGGTCATTGTTCATTCTCTTCTTCTTCCCTATCTGCTCTCTTGCTCTCTTTCTTACACATACACACCCACGCATACTTATATGAAGACAACGTTGGAGAAAAAAAGCCACCAACTAGGCAACACCTCAGCAACTGTACTTTTAAAGCAATAAACAAAGACAGAGCCACCAGATATACTTCTCAAATATGGAATTAAAATTACACATGACTAAAGACAGAATTTACAGTGAAAGCAGGTCTAACAAAAATAAGTAAGAGTTTTGGAGCTGCTGGCTAATAGGAAAACAGTGAGCCAGAAAGGACATAGAAATGTTTCTCTGTTGTCTTTCACTGCTGGGAGCAGTCTATGCCCATGCTCTTGAGTGATTCCACTCTGCCAGAAGGCATCTTTCCAGTTTTGCTTTGAGTGATGGCATATTTTGTAGCAGTAGACTTTAGTGACATGGTAAACTCAATTTGTAAGCATTTCTCATAATGAAGTGTTTAAGGGACCTCCTGAGGGCAGCTTTCATATTTCTACATTGCAGCAATCATTGCTTTACTCTATTGAACTGTTTCTACTTATGATTTTATGTATCACAATGTTGGTTCTTGTTTTAACATTCTCAGTTATGTGAGGTACAGAGCTGTGAGGTACAGGATATGATAATATCCTCCTCCTGTGGTACTAGAAGTGTCATGTGAGTAAGGAATATTTCTGATGCCCAGACAGAAACAGAAGATGAGAAGATGACGTTGACCAGTGAGTTGAGTCAGTGAATTATAAATTAGAATGAAAATAATTGTACTAAATAACACATTTATTCCCAATGAAAGGGCCAAAAAATACTGAGCCTGAGGGATACTGAAACAGTGCATAGGTGAGGTTTACTATAAGTGAATAGATGCCAACTCAGTGGAGATAGGGAACCCACTATTTCACTGGTTTTTAGATTTCCATCCTAGTAACTTTGGAAAGAAGCGTGACTTTGCTTTGTACGTGTACATTTCTGTCACCTCTATGGTTCAATCTGCACCTTCACTCTTGCACTGTGGTAAGGGGGAAAGGCTGCAAAAGGAATTGATTACTTTTGCAGTTTATCAGCAGTTTTTCCTTCCTAACTCAAGAGTCTCAGATGTTTACGTACCTCCAAAATTTTGTGGAACCCCTATGCCCACTGAGAGGCCTTGAACAACATTATCAGGCATTTAGCCATCAACTTAATAACATGAGAGATTACACTGTAACAATACTATATACTGAGAACACTGCCTAAGACAGATGTAGGCTAAAAGAAAAATGTGAATGATGTATTTTTTGCTGCCTGCAAAGGAAATGAAGTAAAGGATATGTATAGTAGTCAGCAAGACCTGCATCTTATCAAGAAAACATTAACTATGCTAGATGCAAGTGGAAATGCCATTCCATTGAAGTATTATTTTTTTTCCCAAGCCTTCTCTTCATATATATGCTTACTGAATGTATAAATATTATCATCATTAAAGAAAAAAAGCACCTAGAAACACATATCAGATGCTCTCCTAGGTCTAGCCCAAAGTGTCTGCAGTGTTTCCTAATTTTCAATAGGGCATGAGTAGGATCTGTGCTTGTAAGTACTTGTCTCTTAGAGGGATGATTATCATCCACTCAAAATAATTCGCCTTTTGAAAGGTTCCTGATTTTTCTTCTATCTGCACACTTCAACTAGGAAGGGGAAATATATTGTCATAGAATATTGGAAAATTACACAAAGATCGATACTGCCCTGGGTTCTGGGGCATCAGAACTCAGCCCCATTGATTCACAGAAGTCTTCTATCAAAAAAATATTTTTAATTGCTGCTTGTTAAATCCTCAGAGCCTCAGGTACAGTCTTATTTGAAGTATGGTTCATGCCAGAAATAAGACTCCCAGTCATGGAACAGAATTAATAACTTTGAAGAGTTATTTACATGTCATTTAAAAAGGACTTTTGTTTGGAAATAATGCCATACATAACAATCCTGATTGAAAGGCATAGCTACACATTAGCATACTGCAGGACAAGAGGGTAAGCAGGTACATCAGGGGAAGGAAAACTTCATTTTTGGTGGTTTTTTTTTCAGTGGGCTCAGACCACTTCTAATACTACACAACTTTTACACTCAGATAATTTCATTGGTTTCAGTTGAGCTGCTCTGCTTACACCAATGAAATTAGGAGGAAACTCAGGTGCCGTGTTTACATTGGCAGCCAGAGCAGAACGTTTGTATATAAGTGTATATAGTGTATAACTTGCTGTGGTGAGAATAACATGAAGAAAATGTCAGGTTAAAAAGACAGTCCAATATAATTGGTATGGACAGCTACTCAGAAATCTGATGAAGGTGATTTGGGAGAACAGTCAAAGATACTTAAGACAGCACTATTTTCACTCTTCTCCATATGGTTCAAAAATATTTGTCATGCCAAAATTGTTGATAGGCGGTTGTCAGTCATTCATTGATTGTTTTATTGATTATACCCATACAAGGAGATTTCAGAGGCAATCAAAAATTAGAAACTTCCTTTTTCTGTAATTTCACAGTTAAACACTTAAACAGGGGCATGTTGGAGGTATCAGAATACAAAATACGCATTGCTTAGTGTGCAGTACAGGCATGTGGCAGCACATATGGCATGATATGTGAACACCAAACAATATGCTCAGGCCCCAATGAGTTTGCAGGAAGTCAGAGAAAACACAGGTGACAACAATAACATGCAGTGTAAGAGGAAAGTGTGAAAGTGTGGAGCCAGCAGAGCATGAAAATGCATTCACTCCCCTTTCTCCCAGGATGGAATATGGAATATGCCTGAAAGCAAAGAGGATTGTCTTCAGCAGAACCATGGGCTGTATCTGAGACCCTCAGAATAACTACAGATGTTGGATTTATTAGTGTTTCTGTTCCCATCCTGAGCTCCTATGGGTGCTCAACATCCTTTGTGCTTCCAGAAAGCAACAGTTATTTTTGAGAAGCTCAGCTTGTACACAATCCAAAATGTACAGCTTATACACAATCCAAAATGTACAGCTGCAGGACTGAGAGCTGTACAGTGTGCCTAATATACTTGAAATAATGCTACGCTATAAACATTTGAAGTAGCTACACTTAACAGTTTCACCACAAAGGCAGAGGCTCTATTTTACAGATGCATCTTGTACCAATGTTATTTTGGAGACTGAGATAATGTTCTACCAGTAATGTACTGCCTTCTGAACTGCTATTCCCAACTGATTTTGAATTTTTGACATGCTTTCCCATTATTTCTTTTACTATTTATTGCATTCTCTTTTTCCACAATTAAAGCATAGGTATTTGATGTGTTAAGCATAGACTGGCTTAAGATGAGCAGATAACTAATCAAATATTTACATCATGGTGATTTGAACATGTGCGATACTAACATACTGTGTGTTTCTTGTACAAGGAAAATGCACAGAAGCTACAGAGCATTACTGAACACACAGCAAATCATACCACATCGCAGATTCGCTGTTTAAATGCAATTTGGAATGAAAGCAATAACAGTTCCTAAAGAGGGAGAAGCACTGGGTTCTTTCTAGATAATTCTTGGTATTTTCATAACAGAAAACCTTCATCTCAAAACCACAAATAAGTGTATTGTTTACAAACCTGAAAGATTGCACTGTCAATCAAAGTGTTTCTCAGTGATTTAAAAACTTCTGATAGAGGAAGAGTTAATTAGAGAGGGTTTGCAAGCAAAAAAAAATAATATGGTGTCTTCCCTATGTGGGGCTCTGTATTGACTGTATGAAGAGCTGCTCACAGGATTACAGCTGACAACACAAAGAGAAGGTGTATTTCAGCTTCTGTGCAAGGGGAATTGAGGAAAATCTGATGTTGGCTTTTCTACATCTCTGCTGACAGGAATTCTCCTTTCTTTGGTGTTGGGGGAAGAAAAAGATGTCCAATGGTTTAATGATTTTCAGAGAGCTGACATAGCAAGCAAGCTGTAAAGACAAACTCCTCACAAGTGGTAGATGGAACCAGGTATGGTACACTCTCTCTTAGTTTAGGGTTTGTTTGTTTGTTTAGGAGAATATATTTATTTGATAATTTATTCCCTGAGCAGATAAGGTAGAAAGGTATTGCACAGATAAGCATTTTTATGTCCTATCTGCCATATCTCAACAACATCTAAAGATTTAAAAGCTTCACATGCATGATAAAAGGCTTGCTTGTGCCTAGGCAATTATTTTTCAAATTTAAATGTCTCTGTTATTTTAATAATATTTTTTTTTACATTCCCTAAAGGGCTTTAGCTAGCCTGAAGAATCAACTAACATCTGACTTCCCTTTTGAAAATGGAAGACAAGTATGATTTAAAAATGCAGTATTTACTTGGTTCCCATTTAGCTGAAATTTGATATATTTAGAAGCTTCCTAATTTATATTCAGGATCACTATTTCAATACCAATGATCAAAATTTCATACATATTTGTGCACAGCGGCTGCTGTGTACATACTGATAAGCACTTCTTGAGGCATTCCCATTGCACTAACATTTGCAAATGGTGTACTGATGTGATGGATCTTTCAGGTAAATAGACTGCGCGTATACAAACTCTCCCTAGACCACTCCAGTGGTACCATCAGTCTAAACCTAAGATAAAGTAATGAAAAGGGGACGCAAAATGCAGGAGGAGGGACAGAGTCCATAGAAATTCCTGTACATGCAAGTCTGTCTCACTAAAGCAGCCTCTTCTCTTTTTCCTGGAAACTGAAGTCGTAGCAGCTTTTGCAGCAGCTTGTTACACACATGATTGAGGAGTCTATATTTTGTTAAACACGCTTCTCGTCAGAAGAGAAAAATCAAGGCTTCTCCCCGAAGGAACGTAAAGTCATGTTACCACTTGCCTCTGATTTGTATCACATACATTTAAGAAAAGTACTGAATATCGCCCCTGCCTTGGGATGAAACGAGGTCAGACCATTCCCACATACACTCACCAAAGTTAGTGGCTATGGTTTTCATCATCAGTGACATGTCAAGGCCTTGCTGAGATCAGGGCCTGTCATGGGAAGCAAAGCATGTAGACATCATAAGTGAGTGCTCCAACCTCAGAGAATTCAGTCTTCTCAGATGAGGCAGACAGGAGTAAATGTGAGCACCTCCTGGAGGAGTTGCTCCAGTGAGTCAAAGAAGGGTTCTTCAGGGCAACCTGTCATGGCTTTTTCAAGCTGGCACCAGGAATCAGCAGAGAGGGGCACTGAATTAGAAGCTGCATGGTTTGCAAGCCACTTGCGCCTTTGCCATGTAACTTATGAAGTGTCAAGTCTTCCTTCCCCAGAGCCCTCCTACTGAAGGATCCCTTTCCCTCACAGAATACTGCTTGTTAAAACTTGCATCAGAATGTTTAATGGCTACTCCTAAAATAGAGAATAATTACAACAGATTTTTGACTGTTTCAGGCTCTGCTGTGCAGAACACAGCCAAATCTAGTCTCTAATAATGTAATTTCAGATGCACTGTAGCATACACAGCTTTGCACTCTACATATGTGGTTCTGCTCCTCATGGACTGATTTATCCACTTATCAGTGTATAACAACTGGAATGATTTTTCAATTATTCTCTCTCTAGTGTCTATGTCTTACTACAAGAAGAACTTCAAAAGGACATTAAGCTCTTTTGGTGGCAAAAAGCTAGTTATACTTCCCTTTAACTTCTAGAAAACATTATTTCCTCAGCCATACTAATTTCTAATACAGAGCTAGCTGACATTTTTGTTTTGTTTTAAAGAAAGGCTGGTGGAAAGAGGCTAGCACTAGGAATTGCAATCCAACAAGTTCACTCGTGCAGTAAGAGTGCATATTTCCTGAGCAACCTTATCTAGTTGAAGATGTCCCTGCTCATTGCAGGGGCATTGGACTAGATGAACTTTAAAAGTGCCTTCCAACCCAAACTATTCTATGATTCCCAAGGAATCACAGGAAAACCGTGCTGGCTGGGGAATTCTGCAGCAACTGCCTCCCTGTCACTCAATGCCTCTTCTCATAGCCTGTGCTACGGATGTCCCAAGACTGCTGTTGTGCTAGGGCAGAGGAATATTAAAACTGCAAGTTGAGCTCTAGATGTTCTGCAGTCCCACCTGGCTGACTATAACCTCAGTGACAGGACCCTTTAGGGGCTCACATACAACACTGCAACTTTATGTTGTTGTAGTTTTGGTTGCTTTACTTTTGCAGAGGATTGCCCTTGTGCAGTTCTTAACTTGCACACTTGCCGCTAAACACTACTGTTTACGAGTTTCATGAGACATATAAAAATAGAGTAATAACATTGCCTGTGAACTATATAGCCCCCTTTAAAAAATTATTTCTCCATTTGCAAATAATCAGGTATCATCTTTGTCTTTAATAGTTCCTTCTACAGAAGCTGTTCTGGGCAGGAGAAGGAAAGTGTGTGCTGTTTTTGATAAAGATCTCAAATCAATTACAAAGCCTTTCCACAAAAATTGATGAGGCCTTTCTTGGCAATGTTTCTAGATCTCTGGATTTGTGTAGATCTTTTAAAGGAAGCTAGAAAGATCTGGTATGTGGGATAAGGTAGAGGATATGGGGATCCATAATGCTCATCAAAACCCCCTTAGTTTAGCGATTTTTCAGTATTCTTCCAGATTTTCTGTCAGTCTTGTATTTCTGCCATATGACAAACTCTAGCTGGGTAGTTAAGCTAGTTCTTCAGTCAAATTTTGCCTGTCTGTCTCAATAATTCACTCTGTCGTTCCATTCTCTGATATGCAGCTACACTGGCATCACACAACAGCTCTTCACAAATCACATTGAGTACACTGATGGGCTCTCCACAGTGGTGCAGAGCACTCCTCTGTGGGGGAAACAACAACTTCTGGTTCTTAGTACCAGTAGTGCTTATATACTGCAAAGCTGGTAAATAGAACCTCTATTAATACTAAACCTGAATATGGAGTTGGTTAGAAGACCACTGAATACAAAGGGAAAAGATCTGTAGAAATTAATAAACTCTGGATTGCAGCCTTAGCAAGAGTCATGCTAGCATTTCCTTGTATTCCCCACTATCTCCCCACTCAGCTTTATTTCCACTTACTCTGCCTTTTCCTTGCATATTGTACAGTCCCTTCTTTTTTCACATGCACAGCTGTTCTGAGTTTTGCAGGAGCCTTAAATCATGTCTCAGAGGAAATAAAAATATTCCTGTTACATTCAGCAGAGGAACCCTGCCAGGTAGGGGAGGGTTAGTAAATACAAGTCAACACGAATTCCATTTTCCCCTCATAGCTGCTGTACCTGCAGTGGTAGGGATGACCTGCCCTCCTCCTTCAGCCTTTCTGACAAGCTGGGATGGAGAAAGTCAGCCCCTGAAATGCCTGATCATTCAGTCCTGGTTTAGAGGTGCCATTCTGAATTTAAATCAAATTATTCCGTATCTGTATGTTAGCCAGACAAAATATTTTATTGTCTTTGCTTTACCTTCCTCCTCTCATATGAATTTTTGCCCTTGTCTTTTTGGGGGGTTTTGCCTCACTGGGAGATGCCAGAATCTTTTTATAGAGACATCTTGTGAAGTGCTATGAATCCGCTGTCAAATACAAGTATCAAAGCCTGGACACCTGGTTTCATCTTCTGATTCTATGAAATCAACACTCTATGTCTTAACAATAGCAGTCAATACGATCATCAATGGGTCATATGAGTGTCAGCATCTGAGTTTGTGGAGCTTATGTAGCACAGCTTGGCAAATCTCTCCTTTGCAATGTTAGATTTTGGGGGAAATGCTGCTTTTAGAGGACATTAGTGCAGAGCTATCAGTGTGTAAAAAACCCAAAACCATAATGTAATTTGGAATGCTGCAAAATAGCAATTACTAGCATGTGCTGTGAGTAGGATATTTGAGTTCCACCACCTGAAATATGCATAGATGTATGTGCATGTTTTCCCTCCCTGACTTCCTTTGCTCATTTTTCAGTGGCAGAGCCTTAGTTTTTTAAGTGCTGCATAGGGAAAAATATCTAATAACTGTTGGTTCCGCCTTTGGTTCCATTTATATGTTATTCTTGTCTGCCATGTTTTTTGCTGCAAAATCTTTGCATTTCATGTGATTGATACCTTGGGGATCTGCAAAATTAGGGTCATCTACATGATCTTCCCTAAGTGCCTGTTCTCTCCCCAGCATTCTATCTAAGCATTCCACCATATAACAAACAAGCTGAAACAGATTTTTCTTTGCAAGACAAAGCAACCTCCATTTGTAAGAAAACTTATCACAGACAGGAACCTTCTGATGCCAGGAAATCGCTAGATGCTTCAGGAAAGATGAACAGTTCACTAATAAGTGGTTGAAGTGCTGAGCTCACAGTTGAAAAAGATCAGATTTGCTACATCCTACAGGACATAGTAAGGAAGCAAAATCCCAGACATCTCCAGGTGAAGTATCTCCTTGTACCTTAACCTTATATATAGGAAGACATGTAGATAAGTATGTGGCATGCTCCACGTGGATCTGATAAGAGGGGTGTCGGAATAGGAGGGAGTATGCCTGCTTTGTATTTCCTGATGGCCGATTTACTCATCAACTTTGATTTTACAATCCAGCCTGGGAGCTGCATTGTTTAGAACAAGGGCTTTGGCAGCTTGAGCTAAAAAAAACAAGGATCAGACTTTCAAAATTATTTCAGAACACAAAGATATCTATCCAGTGTCATATTTTCCCTAGTAGGAAAGACCTGCCTGAATTCCATTGGAAGTATCTAGTCTCCCTATGCATATGGAAAAAAAATTCTTATCTACCTAGCAGCAGCTTCCAGCATCTAGATACCACTGAAACCTTGCCCATTCTACGGCTGATTCATAAAACTCAAATATGGACTGAGAACACAGGTACAGAGACTAACGCTTACCTGCAGTGAAATTTCCCTCAAGACTAAGTAGATCAGGGAACTGGAATCCATCAGGATTTTCTGTCCAGCACTGTGCATTTCCTAGTCGTCTCTTCTTTTGCTGGAAAGTACTGACTTACTTGCCTGTACCTTAAGGCTATCTGCACCTCTCACACAACCTTGTCTGTATTGCCATGCAAATTTTCCACTTGGAAAGATAGAGCCTGTGGAGATGAGTAGGTTGTTATGGCAGAACTGTGCTGCAGGGTCTCCTGTGTTCTTCAAAATGTTCTGTGGTGGATGTTTGTTTTTCTTCTTTCAGAATCCATAATGACTCCATCTTTTCTGCTTTTCCCCAGTGGTACCCACTGCACACGAAAGCAAAGTCAATAAGTGGAAGTAATATCATACTGACTTCCTGAGGATAAGTAATCAGAATTCAAGCCATCAGGAAAGAGCCTAAAAAAGTAAGATGCTCCAAAATATCTGGCAACAAAAGGTCTTCACAGGCATAAACAAAGAGCTACTTTTTCTTTGTCTTGCGCACATTCTTTTTAATCTTTAATGGACAAAGATATAAACCCAGTTATGTTTGAGGAGAAACCTGGAGTGATAAATGGTCTGATGCCAAGTTAGCCCTAATACTAGGATGCTGATATGATGATTCTTCTCTGACTGAAGAGAAATGACTTGCCTGCTTATACCAGGAGAGAAAGCAAACCTTTGTGAAAGCTTTTTACTGATCTTCTTGCAAAATGTTATTTATTAAAATAGTAGTTCATTGTTTGAAGTCTGTTGCAGAGGTTGGATTCTATTCCGATTCTGAACCTTATGGATATTTTTGCTTTAGGATTTCTTCTGTATCTTCTCTTTGCAAGGATGGATAGGATTTAATTTAAACTCAGGAAGTGAAGATTTTAATGCAGAGTTCAAACCTGGTAAAAAAAGCTGCCTAGCTCCATGCTCCTAGCTCCTAGCTAGATCCACACGGCTGTGATAAGAGAAGAAAGTTACGAAGTCCTGCCTTCTATTAGTGGATGAGTTTATGCTTTCCAGCCATTTCCAGGTTTTACTGATAGGAGTTCACCCTTTCCAGACCTTCTAGCTAAGTTAAGAGGGTGAAATCTATCACTGGTGGGGGCTCACTAAAGAATGTGGTATTAGCATAATGTGACTGACAGGCTGCAAAATCAGATTGGGCACCAATTTCTTCAATGGCCAATCTCACTAACTGTCATGCTGCCATCCAGACTTACAGTCACCCTTCTCTCTTCCTCCTAGAACTCCATTTTAGAGGGGTCCTGTAAATCATCCAGTTTGGCCTTTTACTGAAACGAGTGGAACATAAGCTATTTTTCTCTTCAAAAGTGAATTAAGCATTTTTGTATAGTACCTTCATTATCTATAGCATGGCTGCATACAAAATGCTTAATTGGACTTTGGGACATAGGAAGCAAAATACTGCCCAGTTAGAACACAGCTTGAAAGAAATTCTCTTGTTTAGGAATATAACCAAATCATGGTTCATTAGCAGATTTCTATCTGGGAGAGGGAATCTGGAGAGGTATTTTCTAAATTATGGAGTTTATAATAATGATGTCTAGCCAAACAGACTGTCTGGCTTTATCTTTGTATATGTTATCATGCTCTCTGACAGAACAAAGCTATTGACTAGGTATCTCTTAGTAATTACTCTGCAGAGTGAGAGCTGAGGTCTTTTGCTTTTTTCTTTCTACAATTTTCCACTGAAAATGGTATCATTTTACTTAATCTTTTGTACTGCAAAGTAGGATAGAGTTTTTGATCATCCTTTTTATGACACTTTCTTGAAAATGAGTAGCTATATTGCATTTTTTTATTGTTCCAAACTGGTTTGAATCCTTTCACAGACAAATTTATTTCTCTTTCATTATGTCACTACTGTAGACTTGTAACAGCTTGTTACAAACTTGTGACAGCTTCTCTCCCCTTAGCCACAAGAACAGGCCCTGTCCTTACCTCTCTCCAAGAAATGGAGTGGAGGGAATACACTACCCAATTATGTTTTCACACGATTCAATCAGTCAAGCAATGTTGATTTACAGCTGAGGTCTTGGAGGACTATCTCTGAAATAAGCTGTCTCCTTGGTCCGAGAGATTTCAGGCATATTATTTTACATGGGCGGTTTCTCCAGTAAATGAGCCCAGCCTGTCTGTCTTTGAAGTTTTAGTCTAGAGTGGATCATTTTCTGAATCATTCACTGTATTGTCAATCCTATTTCTATTTAAAAAAATCCTACCATGACTATAAGTCTTATCAGACCATTAAGATTTGCCTTGAAATTCCAGCTAAAGCTTAGGCTAGCAAGCAATTTATGAGAGGAGCTAGAATTCTGTTGCTGGATTTGTTTCCTTATTTCTTTGCTCTTCCCTAATTCTTTTGAAACCTTTCCAAGGAAGAGATTTCAGTCCTGAAGGATGATAAATGGGGAAGTGACCAGAGCACTCCAAGATTCCCAGACAGAAGCTGCAGAAATACACAGCATTAAGAGGAAGTGACTGTTCTGTTACGCGATTTTGTGCTACAGCTCTTTACCTCTCTTGCCTTCTGGCCGGAGAGCATTCAATGTCTGTGGGTCCTGCTGATGGAATGTAGAAAAAAAGACTAAGGTATATAGTGTAATTTTTTCTTCTATCAGTAGCACATTAGTCCCCTTCCCTCAGTCTTTCTCTCCCGTTGCTGCTAAATTTTGGTTCAGTACTAGATTTTCACTCACATTAATGAACATATGAGAGCAAGGCCCATGAAACTTCAGCATCTGTGAGCAAACTGTACCTATTCAAGAAAAATACTTGGTAGTTGGTTTTGACACTTGCCTGGGACTGCTTGTTTAAAATTCTGGACAGGTTTGGCCCTGGAGCAAAAAATGAACATTCTGTATCTTTCCAGGAGAATTTCTCCTAGAGCACTGTTTATAATGAGTGCTTGCTACTCTGCTGGTTTATGCCAGGTAGAAAGGGAAATGTCAAAGGCTCCTGATTTATCCTGTATTTCATTTTTTCCTCTGAAACTTCTCAATATCATTCTCATCCAGCTTATGTCTCCACTTCATGCAACCAGTATCAACTTGAATGAGTGAAACGTTTTACATAGAAAGCATTTAACTATCTACTTTTCTCCCTGCAGGTGCTGCTCAGTAGGTACATGGAGACCGGACTAGCTCTTATCATGGAATTCATGGTCAAATTAATTTCCATCTGTGCTGGCTTAAGAAGTCAAGTTGTGTTCCATAGCACTTTCTTAGAAAAATCACATGGCTTCTCTGCTTAAAGTTCATCATATATGTGTCTGTCCTTTCCTTTCTTTCAAAAAATCCCAAAGACTTTTAAAAGATGGACATTTCACCATTAATGTATTTCAGATATTAGTTTAACTGAAAAGCTATACTTCTTAACTCTCATCTTACAATGTTTATCTTGATAATTAAAAAACAATCAACACTGAGAGTACTTCCAAGGGATTGACAACCACCTGTGAGACTGGATCACTGAAGGCAGAGCCAAGGGCTATTAGCTTCCACAAGCTCCTTCCTAGCCAGTGCTCTATGACAAGGTTGCTATTACTATTTTAACCTCTTTTTAAAAAAAAGAAATCCAATATACATGTTTCGTGTTATTCCCAACAGAGCCATTTCTCCTCCAAGGCATAACGGAAGAGTGAGTTTTAATAGCAAAGCTGGACTGCGGTACAAAACATAGCTAAAAAAATCAGCCACAGTTCTGATTAAAATTGCTGCTCTGAGTACCAAGGGTTACGGTTATATGGAATTGAATTTTAGAACAGCAGAAGGTGTTTTGCTTTTTCCACCTAATTAATTCTCTGTTTTTAAAGGCTTTCCCTTTGAGATCTTTTTTTGGATACTCAAGGATTTTGGTGAAAGTTAACTGCAAGTGGTATCAATGGAAATCCTCTATGCAGATCTCTTGGGGATTTACAGGGCCTTACAAGCTTAGCCAAACATTTTCATAAATATTGCAAGGAGGTCACAGCAGGGGAACTCTGCAGAACCTCAAAGACAAATTCTGCTGCAAATTCCAGCAAACATTCCCAGCTATTTGTATGCACAGACTCTCCAGCATCCTCCAAGGTCAGCAGAAGGGGAGGGAGCTGGTCCCCTAAAGCAACGACTCATAGGTGGTTACACATCTGCATTTTCCTGCTAGCCTTCACAGCAGAGCCTGAAGCGTGGCAGAGCAGGAAGCTAAAGGCAGGCTTCTCTCTTCTCCAGCTCAGCATTGTTCCCATGGGAGGAAACATTACCTCAACTTTTATGGTCAGCTGTCCATTCTAGTGCTAATGAATGCCCTTTCCAAGAAACACTCATAACAAATCTGTGTCCGATCATTTTCACTGTCAATCTGCTCTTCTCACAAAGCTGGGTTTTATTCTTTCAAGGGTACAGGAAGGTAAACTGGGAGTTTTACCTCCTGCAGTGCGAGGTGCAGCTTTAGGAAAGCCACCAGACGGAATTGTGAAGATGGAAATGTGGGAAATGAGCTAAGTTTTGCTTCAGCTAATTGATATATTCTTGTTAGTGTATCTGTGCTAACAAGGGAGGCTTAGCGATAGTGGAGTCTAATAAATTGTATCCAATTAATCCCCAGAAATGCCCTTGGTCTGTCAAGGGATCCGTGTTCGCAGAGCGTTTTCTAGGTGAAGAGAAACAGACTGGAACATGGCCTTCAACATAGGAACCCCCAGGATAGGGGAGTGTTAGTAAGGCCAAAGAAACCAGTCTTGGACAGTAAATCTGCCAAGTAGATGGTAGCAAAGGCTGTGAAATAATGTGTAGCGTAATCAACTAATCAAAGGCATGTTTAGGACAATGATTTCATAGAGTAGGTGTGTGTATGCCTTACATGGTAAAAAGGTGCAAACTAAACCTGTAATAGGTCAGGCAGTCGGGAAGAATGTGAGCTCCAACTTCTCAGCCAATGAGAGAGAGGCAGTAACTCAGGCGGCTGCAATAAGGGTATAAAATACCTGAAAGCTAAAAGATCAGCTTGCATCTATTTTTGGTGCACCCGATTCAGCGCTCTTTTGTATAATAAAACTCTAATCTTTGCTTCGGCGACTTTGTCCTCTTTAAATTCGAAATGTGAGCCGGTGTTTCTTACAGAAAAGGTGTGAAAAGAAAGTGAAGATGGAAACAGGTCCCCGGGGTGTGTGATTCACCATCTCCAACAATTCAAGTTCCTAGGATTCACAATACTAGGTCCCAGCATCTTTCCGTCACCCATCTGAACATTAGTATCCCTCTATCTGAGTTGGAAGCACAAGCAAGAATTCTTCCCTCTTGCAGCCAAAATTCAAAGCCCAGCCTATTAGCTCACATCACTGTTAATTTCATTTTACATTAATATATAATATTGCTAATGCTTCTCTGTGGATTTCTCATACATCAGAAGCAGCAAATACATATTTATTTAACCAACAGGATGCAGCCAGAGTCTCAATAAATTAGTACAGTAACCCTGACTTCACTGGTACTTCATGAAGTTACCAGCCAGCCAAATACAAAACAAAATCATCAGCATTTCCCATCCCACGTATGAACAACAGGACATTAATTCAGACCTAATCCAGGTTTCCAGAATCAATCGCTATCTTGTCTTTCATCTCCAAAAAGCTGGGCCTGTTCTCATCACCTCCTAACTCTTCTGGAATTCATTTACCTAGAAAGAGGCTGCATGGTAATCTTCTTCCTATGTTCTAATTACTTTGTATCTGTTTGACAATTATTTTACTGAAGCTCAAATTCTCATAAAACAAATTGTCATTCCTGTCGTATCCTCAGTTGTTTTATTAATAACTTTAAGACCATTTATTTCTGCTCTGACAGTTTATCTTTCACTGCTGCCACAATAAAGATGTTGTTGGAAAACTGCATCTTTTTTAGAGACCACAATTTAAGGGTGTAATTTTTATTTTGATATTTCTTCTGTTTTACTCAAAGCATATTTTTTTATCAGGCACCCAGAAGTCTCCACTTCCCGAAGTTCTAAATGATGCATTTAAACAGTGGAAACAATTAGCAAATATGTAGAACAGTATAATATGTGAACAGTAGAGGTCAAAGACAATTTGAAGAATAATTAAAAGTGCACTGAAGTGGACAAACTCAAAAACAAAAAGGAGGCCTGCAGAGGGTGGAATCAAGGTCGGGTAGACTGGGTGGAATACAGATGAACTGCCCGAGTGGCCAGGAACCAGATTAGGCAAGCTAAAGCCCAGATAGAATTAAATCTGGCCAGGGGCATCAAGGATAACAAGAAAAACTTCTATGTCAGGAATAAAGGCAAGACTAGGGAAGATGTGGGCCCTCTCCAGAAGGAAACAGGAGACCTGGTCAGCCAGGATATGGAAAATGCTGAGTTTTTTTTTTTTCATTACTGAATGACTTTTTTGCCTCAATCTTCACTGGCAAGGTCTCTAACCACACTGCCCAAGTCGCAGAAGACAAAAACAGGAGCTTTGAGAATGAAGAACTGCCCACTGTAAGAGAAGATCAGGTTTGAGACCATCTAAGGAACCTGAAGGTGCATAAATCCCTGGGACCTGATGAAATCCATCCATGGGTCCGGAGGGAGCTGGAGAATGAAGTTGCTAAGCCACTTTCCATTATATTTGAAAAATCGTGGCAGTCTGGTGAAGTTTCCGCTGACTGGAAAAGGGGAAACATAACTCCCATTTTCAAAAAGGGAAAAAAGAAAAAAAGAAAAAAAGAAAAACCTGGGGAACTACAGGGCAGTCAGTCTCACCTCTGTGCCCAGCAAGATCATGGAGCAGATCCCCCTGGAATTGCTGTTAAGGCACATTGAAAATAAGGAGGTGATTGGTGAGAGCCACTATGGCTTCACCAAGGGCAAATCGTGCCTGAGAAATTATAGCACTAGATATAGTCCATAATCTGGGAAACTAAGGGCCAAAATGGAAACTATGGAAATCAGTAATAACTGTTCATATTATATGGGAAAACTGCAATTAATTTAAGACGGTGAAAATTAAAGTACATTATCATAAGTAGGTTTCTATAAACTAGACTGTAATAGGCAGTTGAAGAAAAATCTCTGAAGCCAAAAGTACCTCTATGACTGGCTATCATTCAGAGTCTTCTATACATTTGGAAAGACACCAGAGAGATCTGGCAGAGAGACACAAAACGATTTTTTTCCCTCTCTGTAACAAAATTCTATGTATGTATGATAAGATTTGTCGAATAAGATGTATAAATCCCCAGTGATTATTTAAGGATATCATTTAGTCTTGTAATTACTGTCGTCTCTTAACAGCTGCATGTTTAATTGATTGCAATGCTTCAGGGCTAGAATGGTTTATCTTGGAGCTCCATCTACTGATTCGAAGGCAGCACGACGTATGAGAAACCATCCTACAGCCTTCAGACAGGTCTTTGCTCTGTTTCATACCAAGGTAAATCCCACTGTAAAAAGGGGCAAATAAACACGTCTGAGAACTGCTGGTGCATATAGCAGGGCTATAGCTATATTCTACTTCACTGCTGCAGCTTGTTCACGCTGTAGTTTGAAGAGCATTGGTCTCCATAGTGTCAGCACAAGCAGTCTCTGCCCCCTAATTGCCAGTGCCCAGTTCTTACACCTCCCAGTGTCACACTTTAGTCACACCTGTAAAGCTACTTTCCAGGCTTTGCTGTGAACACAGGGAACTAATTCGGAAAATTTTGACATGCTTTGGTCCCAGGTTCTGGAGTGAAGGCAACCTTTTCCTGGGCTAGCACACCTACCTCCTTCCTCCCTCCCCCACCTCCCACTTTGTTTGAGAAAAGCTCTGCACAGATTGAGCACATTACAATTGAAATAATGAACGTCACATACTGACATGCATCTTTAGAAAATGAATGAAAAATAGATCCTCTTGCTGTAGACTGTAGAAAGCCAAGTACCTTTGCATAAGATTTTACTCAGGTGGTTCCACCTTCATTCCAGCAGGACTAAGTGAGATGTATCAGAGTAAAATAATTGTTCTTGGGTCCTTTATCTGTTTTATAAAAGATATTCAGCACTCTGTTTTAGAAAACAGAAGTCACTAAAGCTATCATCTTGGGTATTCAGCATGTAAAGCACACAAAGTAGGTTTAATGCCAGCTCTCTTTAAAAAGAAAGGAGTTGTGTTCTCAAATAAGCTATACCAGATTGCTTACAGAGAGACCAAGGAAAATTAAAACTGTATGAAGAATAACAGGACATTTGGAAATAGCCTGCATCTGAAATTTCAAACACTGGAAACAATGCAGGCAGAACACTTTCTATAAAATTAACTGTGTAGAGAGAGAGCTGTGGCTGTATATTGAGATTTGGGGCTAAATCTATCCTATTGTCTCCCTACTCCTGAGAAAGGATAGATGAGATGTCACGTGTCCCTGACCCGGCATCTAGCACTGATTAGAGAAGTTCTCAGAGCTGCTTCATTTTGCAACTCAGTTGCCTGCCTTCCTATAACTTCACATGAACCAAAGTGCCCAAATGAACTTTGTCTTTTGCCACCCTAAACACAGCTCACAGAGTAAGAGTAATTTCCAGAAAGAAATATGTATCATTGCAGTATGTAATGAGGAGACAGCAGCATCACTTCACTCCATAGCCTGAGGTGTCCTGCTGGACTCCGAGTCTCGTGAGGAATTCACTGCAGGAAAATCTCTGGAATTAGCCTGGCTGTGCTAGCACTGCACACAGCCTGCTGGCAACACAGAGAAAAAGGAATGTGCAGGGTCAAAAATACACCATTTTGCCAACAACAAGAAAGAATGCTACAGGCAAGTGCAGTTACACCTGCCAATAAAATGACCCATCCAGACATCATGTGCACTAACCTCTGTCCAAACTGGATTCCACCCAGAGGAATAAGAATATGCAAAGAGGAAAACTAGGGCATTGAAAGTCTCCTTTGGAGAATTGTTCATATAATAAAGCACAACAGAAATCTTTTTGTGGGATTCTATTTCTATCCCGAGGTCTTTACTGGCTATTAATTAAAATTATATTGTCTGTTTATATAGACAAAGACATCGGGGGGCTCAAGTAAAAGATAAAAAGTAGACCCCATATAATTAAAAAGAAGTCTGAAAAATGTTTAATTATGTGTTTTATCCTCTCTGAAAAGCAATTTAAGTATGTTTCCTTCGCTATCAATAAGGACATTAACTAGATGATTTTCAACCGTCACAAGAACCCAGTAAATCAAAAGCCCCTCAGGCACATGTTCTATACTCTGAAAACCAGGGCCATGCACATTGAGCATGTACAACGCAGCAGTTTTGTCTGTACCTGGCTGTGCTTCCTGAAACACTGCTTTTAACTCAATTCTTTCCAAATGTATTGTACATTTACATTTTTCTTTATTAATAACCCCGATGCACTGTAAACACTAAAAGTGTGTTGATTTTACAGGTCACTAAGAACAGAAGCAGCAGTAGGGCAAATTAATCACTGCAGCCTTTTCTTGCTCCTCATGAGTTTCACTTTGGTTCTGCCCTTGCACTGGCAACACCCACCTAATCTATAACATCCTGCTAATTAGTCCTTGTCAAGACCACTTTTATCCATATGAAACTTCCACCTGCCACTGCAACAGAAACAAAGCATAAATGCCTGGCATAAAGGAATAAGATCTAGCAGAAGCTTGTAACATTTTCTTGACAGAACTGTCTACTTTAATTTGAATTTCTAGAAACAGCACTCTGTTGAAAAAACACAACCCCGCTCAAAACCTGTTTCATAAATTCTTTATCTAGATCCACCTGCAATACAGCAAAATTTTGTTATGAGTTTTAAGAGACAGCAAGCAGCAGCACATCGGCCCCAACCACGGAGGGCCCTGGCTGGCAAACAAAATCCAGCAATGCCATGGATGAAACTGTCAGTGCCAGGCTCCTGAACAGGGCTAGTGGTCCCAGGGCCTGTTAGGCCTTGCTGCCCTCCTGCCCCTGCCCTTTTATTCTCACAGAAGCAGAGTTTATAATCGCAGCTTGTAAAAACTCTGCTGTGCCAGGCGAAGGAGACTGAAGCAGCCTCCCGGTCTGAGGAAGGACTGTGGAGCAGAGGGCTCTAGGAGACCTATTTTATGAGAGAATATAACCCCTCAGGTTTAGCCCATCTTCCTCTCACACCCATCATTTTTGCCCCTGAATTTTGGTCAGAACAAGCCACAGGAGCTACCAGCTGCTGCCACAACCCCAAGTACTACAAAACCAGTGGGCACCATGACAGTGCCAAGTTCTTAGCTGCAACCAAGACCTTCACAGTGCCAGAAAAGCCACAAAACAAAGCCTCCATAGTCAAAAAAAGCTAACCTTTTCCTCAGCAGCTTCTCCCTCTGGAGCCTGGGATCCTCCCAGCACCGGGCCTGCTCCTCCATGCCATCTGCCAGGCTGATGAGAGTGCTTCTCTTGCCACCTCAGGAACAGCCATGCTGTGCTTCACCAGGGGCAGCACCTCTTTGAAGGATGGTCTCAGGCTTCTTGCACAGATCTCCAGCAATGGCAGCTGTTGCTTGCTCTTCTCTTGCCCGAGATGCACAGTGCAGAGACACGAGGCCTAAAGACAGGAGGGTGAATAATGGCTCACCACCACACAATGCCCACTTTAACTACCCTCTATTTTGTTGTCTTTTTTCCCATTTCTTCCTCTCTTCCTGGGCATTTTTCACTTCAGAAGTGCTGCACACAGTTGTCTCCCCAGCCGCAGCACTGGGCTCCATGTTCCCCCTGAGGCAGCCATGTTATTTTTCTCACCTCAGCCCCTTCCCTGTGGTGCAGGACTGGGAGTGGGAAGTGTCCTGACAAGACACCAGGGCAGGGGGGGGGTATGCAGGGACCCATGAGCAACCCCAACCTGCACACGAGCAAGAAAGCTGCCATAAAAATCTCCCTTGTCTTTCCCTGAGGAACATACCATCCCCTAGATGCCAGGGATACTCAGGCTGAGGGCTGTGAGGGGAGTGCTCCATCATCACACCTCAACAAAATGGCTGCTGCCCCGCAGGGCAGGGAAGGAACACCATGAGGGTGATTGGGGGGCACAGACCAGCAGGCAGAGCTCGCTGCTGTCTTTAAATAAGAATACTAAATTTGTTTAATCTAAGCTTTCCGTGTTCAGACTCACAGAACAGTGGAGAGTGAGGGGACGCAGACAGCGAAGCAGTGACATGAAAGGCAGGAGCTGTGCTTGCCCCAGGTGATTTTGGGGGCTGAATCGGAGGAGGAATCAACTGCCCTTGTGGTTTCCTCCACAGCTTTTTGACTAAAATTTCCAGGTAATCAATGCCGCAGTTCCATGTTTACATAGAAAGAGGCTTGTTTTTCAGAAAATGCCACAGTTCAGGATGTACCTTGTCTTTAGAGTAGAGTTACTCTGATATCTGAAAGGATTTAGTAGGGCACCAAAGTCTGGAAAAAATATTTGAGTATATACTGAAATCCTCCTTTTAAGTCTTCTGGGAAATCCAATTATGCTTTTAACAGTCATTGTATATGCCTGAATTTCTGTCCTGTACACGTATTACGCACGCACGCCATCTGCCTGCACGTGAACATCTGTGAGCCACATTCTGCCCTGCTGGAAAAACACTCTGGTATTATTCTTTTATGAGTTTTTCTTTGATGTTGACTATACTGATATCAATTTAGGGTAATTTCATTAAATTAAACAGAGCACTTTTTTTTTTTCACCCAGTGAAAAATCGGAGCAGACTATTCTGCATTATGTCAGTCAAAAATGATCATAAATAAGGCCAGATTTTGTCTTTCATTATTTTTGCTTCCTAATAGTCTGTGCTGAAAGACATGCATTTGAACCAGTTCAAACTTCGAACCTTCATTGGAAGAAGTGTATCCTCACTTGTGCGTGGTTTAAGACTGCCTAAATTGCATGTGTAAGTATCAACATCACCAGGACTGTTATATGGCATTACATTGATTATTGCTCTGTTTTGGCACCAGGTAACATGCTTTCGAGGCCAGGTCTTTATGAGCAACAAATCTAATGTTTCATGAATTGCTAGAATGCTTGTGTTGTTATATAGTTCCAGGTGATGAATGCAAAGGCTCTTGGCCCAATGAATTAAGATCATCTATAGGAATTGTTATTAATAATACATTGCTGTATTCTGGAAGCCTTATTATGAGCATAAAGAAATTAAAAATATAAATGCCTTCCTCCTTCACTGCTCCACATAAATTTTATTTTTCTGTTAATCATCTAGAGTAGGACTGATCATAATCAGGTTTAAAACCTTGAGCACAATATCTCTTATTTTCACTTAATTCAGTAAATCTAACATCCTTTCTTTTTTTCTGCTCCTATGAATATTCTTCCATTTTTTTCTCAGACACACATTTTCTTTCTAATTTTTTCCTCATCCATTCCATTTCAGGTCTGCCTTTCTTGACCATATACTTTGTTCTTCACATTTTTGTTCTCATGCTTTTCTCCCTGTGAATCCCACTTTCATAATGGAAATTAGTGTAAAAGGGAGGAGACATTTTGCTTTGACTTTCTTCATACTCAAGTGCACAGAGTTCAACCTGAGAAAATTATTAATAATAAATCATTTTTCTTTAATATAATTTATTTAGATCTTACTTTGAGACTTATGTGTAATTTTCTGCCTGGCAACGTAGTCTTGCAGTTTTTCCTTATTTCCTTGTTTTTAGGTATGCAGCATGTAAACTTTATATATGCCACTATAGCTGCTCAATAATTTGCACACAGAAAATCAGAATCAGGCACAATTTGAGAAAAAACAAATCAGGATATCCCAAGATCTCCTTATAAGGCCTGTATTTTATTTTTTTCTTTACATGAGTTTCTTTACATCAGGTTCTCTGATAACACAAGGCTGGGGCAGTAGCCATTTGCCCACACCCATTTTCTGAATATCTAGGGCTACTATAAGGGAGCTTAGGGTGGAAGCTTGTTATCATATGACAAAATGAAACAGATCATTTATCAGTTGTCCATTTTTAGGACAAATTGCTAAAATTTATACTGTCCTCATTCACAGCCCTAGCCCAGTGACTTATGAGCCTTACCCTGGAAAACCCTCGGAGTAATTATAACTCTTTCCTAAACAGCCTACAGGAACTCACCCTACCTTGGGAAGTACCTCGCTTCTGCCACCCAAAATTCTAAACTCAAGTCTGTGAAATTTTGTAATTCCCAAAAAAACCTAACTCTATCCTGTGGAGCTCAGAGGGATGGGCTGGACGCTCCTGAATGAAATAGTCTGATAACAGACTGAAATCCCTAATGCTGCAAGTCATTTAATTGCAGTGTTTTCTGTTCAGTTCTGCCATTTGCACTTCACAAATCCTGTTATTTTCAGATGTATTTGTATTCTAAACCATGCATGGTCTGATAGTATTAACATTGTCACACCTATTACATGCACGGATGCGTAACTGTTTCTTTCCTTTCACATAAAGTTTATATATAGAATCGGCTGTAAAGACCCCCACAAGCCCCAAAACTATATATTTCTTTTTTTTATTGTGGCAAAGCCTAATAATTAACATAGAACTGTGATTTATCAAAGAACCTTTATTATGAAAATAAATCCTAATAAGAATTGCTTTGCCAGGCACTTAAAGATAAAACTATCCAGAAAGGAGAAATGTAATATGTAAATGGAATGAGGAAATAGAAATGGAAATTACTATATGTGAAGTAGAAGAAAAACTCAAAGAGCTTAAAGCACTGAAATTGGAGGGACAGGATAATCTCTGTCCCTGGGTTCTGAAAGAACTGGCACATGAAATTGCATGTCCAGCAGCAAGGATTTTAAATAAAGTTGCCAACTGGTAGCATATCACTACTGAAAAGCAAATGTCTTGCTTGTATTTCAGAAAGGGAAAAAAAGGATAACCAGAAATCATTGGAGTGACCTCAACAAAATTCAAGGCTCTAGAAGGTATTTTTAAGAAAAACATCAATATAAGTAGACATAAATGGAAAATGGGACAAAATGCAACCTAAGTTTACCAAAGGTAAGGCAGGTTGAGTGACTATAAAACCACTGTTTTAATCAGTAGAAAGTGCTGTAGATACTATCTATTCGGCTTCCGTAAAAATAAGTTGTGAATAAAATGCTAAAGCAGGAAAAAATCCTGATTAGGCTAGAAAAGGAACTGTGGTCTAGAGGGGAGGGTATTACTGTAATTCCTAAAGGATCAGTATGGGAATCAGTCTTATTTAAAATTTCCAGTAATGACTGTGACACAGAAAGAGTATGCTAATGAGATTTTTCTGAAAGCAAACACTGAAAGATATTACTAATACAGAAGAGGATTAAAGGCTCATATAGAAAAGAAATAGATACTGTGGCAACTGGAATAACAGAAATGGAATGAAATTTAACAGCATACAATGTATGTGTGAAAAACCAGTAGCAGGATCTCAGCACTTGGAAACCAAGCAAGGAAGAGATACATTAGTTCAACACAGGCTACCTATGAGTCACTGCTGTGAAGACATCTGTGGAAAAGCTACACTCAGTCCTAAAATGCTCTAGCTTTGGTATGGCTAACAGCATATGAAAATATTAAAACCATTGTACAAGGCATTCCTGAAATCTCATGTCAAATATTCATTTTTACTCTCCATTTCTGAGTGCTAGGACAGGTGGAAAAGACATCTATAAAAATAGGAAAGCTGGTCTTAACTGAGATAATTAAGACAGTTCAGCTTCTTTCCTCAGGCTTTTTATCAAGTCGCTAGCAATCTATAATATTCAACAGTTCATCATTTTGAATCACAAGACTGTTGAATAGATCACTGTCATAATAATGTAGCAAATAAATCAAGTCTAAAATACGTAATTTTTGGAGGATGGTTGCCAAATTATTAGTCCTGTGTAATCACCTATAAATACCCATATCATACTTTATTTGCTATCTTAACACAAATATTCATGGTAATCTCTATTTTTTACAGTAATAGCATGTTGTATAGATAAGATTTCCTATAGGTAATTATGTTTTTATTTGCTTTTTAACTATTTGTTTCTAAAACTGTAATACTTAACAAATAACACTTGGGAAAAGAGAGGATTGAAATACGTGTAGTGACTGCGACTTACCTGAATGAAGAATACATACAAATATTTTATTTAAGGGTTGTCTTATTCTTTTATTAAGGAAAATTAATTACTTTGTTTTTAACTTGTACTTTTAAAAAGCTGTGTTTTTTTAAGAGATAGACATTGTGTCTAATTAGTTATATTATTACATCTAGTCTACTATCCCTAGTAGTGTGTATCATTTAAAATACAGTACAGATTTGTACAGTACAGACATGTACAGATTTTCTATTAAAGAGCACAGAAACCTTTGGATGTCTTCCAGTAAATATTCTGCGAACATTTTTGCCAACTGCAAATAACAGTAACTATCATTAACACTTCAACCTTTAAGAATACAGTGTGATCAGAAAATATCAAACTTGTTTAGTTTTGTATTAGCTCTGAGGCAAAAAATGCTAAAATAAAATACAAACATTGTAAATATGCAGTTTCAATAAATTGCATAGATACAATTAGGAACACTTATCATTATGTGCAATTATTCATTAACTTTATTATATGTAGCTATGTTAATGTTTTGGTTCCACTAAATATTGAAAGATAAGTCTTCTGGTAAATATGTATGAGAATTTTCACTAGAGTAGTGGAATACAGCACATTCCAGTTCAACATTTCCAGATTCATTGTCCATGGAAACCAGGAGTCCTTTGTTAAAAGACTGGAGTCCTGATGAACTATAAGACAACAGTCACATGTAAGTTCAAAACAGTGTGAACTGAGCAGCGTGTGAAATCTGTGGGCTCAATCTACTTTTAAAAGCAAACTGTATTTCAGGAATAAAGATGTTTCTGGTGTTAGAGGGCAAGGAAGGCTGAGGAAGACCTCAGCATACCCTGCAGCACGTTATGCCCAACTGGGACACTGGGCATGAAATATAATTCTTGTGCTGGGGTTTTTGTACCACTATGTCAAAGCAGGAGCACCTTGCCTCCTCCTAGAAATGCAACTCCTGTCCTCAGTTTAAATGCACAATGGAAGTAATTTTGATGACATTTCAACTATACAGTGTTTTATTTTAAATGAAATAACAGCTTGTGCTGTTATTTTAAAGATGAAGATACATTTGTAGAAAGATGGAGGACTGCTGTTGTTCAGCCAAAACTAAGGATTGTTAACAGGGATCATTACAGGCTGATGGTACCCGTCACCATCAGCCATCAGGTAGTGATGACTTCCCACCACTGCTGACGTTGTATTTGCTTTTATTTCATATGTATATAACAGGCATGGGAAAATAAGCATAACTGTGAAAGGTTTCAAGCAGCTACATTACATCTGTGTATGGATGGATGAGGGCTGTATGATCTGCCCATGGCTTTCAGCTGCCCTTTAATTTCCTCCTGCTGTTGTTGAGAGCCAGGGTGCGTTGATGGCTGCCATGGCTGCCCAAAGCACAGTGCTTCAGAGGAGCTGGGTCTCAGAGCAGAGCAGTCACCCAGGGAAACAGCCTTCTGCTGAGGGAACAGCTAAAGAGGGGACTGCCCAGAGGAGCCACTGCTCTGTAGGTCAAACTTTCCAACAGCACAACCCTGCAGCAAAAGGCAACCTTTTGTGACAGTTAGGTCCCACAGCTTCAGGGAAATTGAAGAGATGATTTGCTGTCTTTTTCTATTTGTTTTCTGGAGTTGATCAAACTAAACTTTCCTGACTTGAAATCAGTTTTGGTTTAGATTCCAAGGAAATACTGCTAACAATGTACAGTCTGATTCTATTATTTTTGTGCTTCTTAATAACTTATCTTGCAAATAGGCCCATTTATTGTGATGGAAGACTTTATCACCTCAATTCCCAGAATCATGCCCAAAGAGCAGATGATGTGCTACTGGTATGAACACCAGAAACCAATTCTAGCATGCATACCAGAGGTTAATCAGCATTATTATTGTCTTTTCTCTCTACGAGGTAAACATTTTGATGATAATCTTAATGTTAATGCTGCTAAGTAACTACTATCTGGTCATTTAATTTTTATTTGCTTCATTGAAGTATCTGTGAAGAGTCTAGGCTGAAGAGGAAGAAATTATGGCAAACAGCTGTTTTTATTTATTTTGCATTGTTTAAGCTGCTTCAGATATTCTGAAATCTAATTCAGATGTGAGGTGGAGAAATGCAGATAGAAAATGTGGGATCTATACCAGTGTTGACAATCACAAATGGAATCCTGCCCACAGCAAGCACACTTGATGTTCATAGCAGTCTCTCAGCTGTCTCCTGCCTTATCCATCTATTAGCATTGCTTTAGGCTTGCTGACAAGGCAATATGACAATTTCAGCACAGAATAGGTGCTAAGCAAAGATGACTCTAAACGGGCCACCTACTTACTGCGATGAGCATGACTGTTTCTGCATAAAATCCCTTTTTTGCTGTTTGGGAGAATTCAGAAGTGATTTTGTGTTCTTTGTGTTTAAGAGAAAATGACAAGAACTACAGCTGAGGGGAAGGAGAATGAGGACTTTAGACTGCAAATGTGTTAATTTCTCCAGGCAGAAGGCTGATTGACAAGCCTAGTGGTACCCAGGCTAAAACCCGCTAAATTTGGGAGCTTACTAAGTAAAATGGTGTTGGAACTAAGGCATCCCTGCAGCTGCCATAGCACTAATGGACCAGGCTATTCTCTGCATTTTCAGTTTCTCTTTTGTATTAATGTCTATGAAGGTGACCTAAAGAAACAAAAGATTTATTCCGAAGAGATAATTATTAAGTTTCTTAGGGGAATATAAGGAAACAATCAGACTTTGATGATACAGGCATCCTTACTTATTGCAAACTGACTGAACATCTCTCACAGAAGGTTTTAGCATAGAGCTATTTTTTCTAGATAGGGACTTTTAAACACTCCATCACTTATTTGAGGAAGGGATCTGCGAGTGTGTATTTATGTCTGTCTCATTTTTTCCCCCTTAATACATTTTATTACCTGCTTATATAGGAGATATATTAATGCAGGATAAGAACTGTTATGTGTTTTGTTTCCTTGCTGGGGTTGATTTCTCTCCTGGTTCAGCCTGCCCTTCTGGTACTCATGAAATAACCAGATCACTGACTTTCCAGTTTAATCAGTCTTGCTTTTCTCTTAAGTAAAGATCTTATTACAATAAACAAACAGCAGTCATAGTAATAAAGTCTCTATTGTTAATATTTAAGAACCAATTTTTCTTGTTATATATTTAAAAGATCCACTATTTAAGTACTCAAGCTTTATTTTAGTTGTGTTTGTTAAAGAAACCAGAAGTGCCTTATATAAATTTTTAAGACTTAAACTTATGTATGAACTTCATCCAATTTTCTCTGATCATGGCATAGAGTTTCACCATCTTGATACAGCAGATGAAAATAAACATCTAATTGTGCTCCATCTAAAACTTGTGTAATAACAACAAAAAAACCCCACCTCAGTGGAATTCCCGTTTAAACTACTGAAGACAACATTTTAAAGTAAAGGAATTGAGACGGAAAGAAAATTTAAAAAGTGAATCTGTTTATATGAATTTAAACAACTTAACTGGAACCAGTTTTAAAAATGGTGTAATCCAAACACGTTTTAGCCATTTCAAATCTTCAGGCAGATATGATCTAATCATATTGAACTGTTTCCATACTGCACTTTTCCTCACATTTAAAAAAAATGTTTACTACAGCACAATTTCACAGTGATTAGAAAGGTGTAAAATACAGATTACAAAAGCAACTCAAAGAACTTTATTCCTTGTTGTGTGGGCTTGCTTTGGGCAGGATTAGACAACCTCATAAGAAGGTCAGCAGATAGCTGAACCTTGCAGTTCTGTGACAGATATCATTTATGGATATGCACTAGTATTAGCTCAATGGTGAAAGGGAGATTTTTGTCATGCAGGTCAGTCAGGATTTTTTAAAGGCTTTGACGGTTTTTATAAGGAGCTTCTAAATATGAGGATGACTACAGAAGAAAGCACAAAGGTGTGTTATCAATGCTACATAGAAAATGATATTCTGCACCAGGTGAAGGTGAAAGTCCATTTCTTGGCAGGGAACGTGAGTTTATAGGTATGATGGGGATAAAATGTAAAAGGGATTTTTCTGTGAAAGGGAAGAGAAGCAGGATGTAATTAATATGAAAGAGAAGTGGGAGGAAGGCAAAGGAATGCATGACATAATCCAGAGCAATCCTTGATGAAGGTTTCTGAGAGTGTAAAAGTGGGAAAAGATTGCACATGTGGAATTCAGAGGAAAGAATATGGCAGTATCCTAATCTAGACAGGAGAGGAAGGAAGCCTGGTTCTCTAACCATGTGGATGGATGCATATGGCTGCAGAACAGTGTGGAGAAAACCAAGCTACATTTTAATGAACAAATACACAAGGGATATGTAAGGAGGTGAAAATACCTTATTTTCAGCAGCAAGACAGGGAAGGGAGTACTGATGTTCCTTCACAGTTCAGGAAGATTTCTTGCCAGCCTGTGGGCCAGACCCAACCTGAGAAGTCCAATAAGGGATCAGAAATTAACTTCCAAGCTCATCAGCCAGTGCAGGAAGCCACAGTAGTCTCCCTGTAGAGCCAAACGTGAGTGATACCAGGAGAGCAGTTACCAATCCACAGGTGGAGTCAGGGTGTTTGTTAAGACTGGATAACAGGAGGGGCCTGGGTGTGAAATGGTGGGGATCTAAAGCCTGGCTGCTCCTTCTCAGGCAGTTCTGCTTCTGCGCATAAATGTCCTCATGTTGAGTATTCCATAACTGATAGCCATAAACATGGAGCTAATCTGTTATAACGTAAAAGAGCGAATAATACTATCACTATATCAATTTTTTATATGACTTGTGGCAGCACATAATGGAGACTTCCAAACCACTAAGAAAATTTTTGAGCAGAGGATTTTATCTTCATATGTGATGTCTTAAAAATCCAAAAGATATTCTTGATTGCTATGCATAAGAAAACATTTATTTTGAACCAAGTTTGCAATCATTTGTTAATGGAGATCTCAGACTGAACAAATTTCTTGATTATGTTGCTATTGCTCTGTGAAATATCAGATGTAAGCAGAAAAATTTTCTTGCCATAAACATTTACTGTGTAAAATGTTCACTGGAAAGTCTAAGAAGGAGAAGAAAAACAAAACCCAATTTTCTGCTATTCCATTTAAAGGCAGACAGTCTTTTGATTTGTTCCCTTTTAGCTAAATTTGTTTTTCTTCACTGTTTCACATACAAAGGAAACTGCATACCAAAACCACACACTTTATATGATTCAAAGGTTGGAAAGCAGTAGACATTATTAGTACTGATTTCAGAAACATGAAATCAGCAGGTTGCTTTCATCTCATTTTGGCAAGATAATAATTCTTATAAATGCTATTTTAATACAGAACTCTGTCTACAGTCCCACCATATGTTCAATAAAATGCTAGCATGAACTAAGTTTTAGAGAAAAGAGTCTTTATGGTGCCTCATTTTCTTTCAAATATGAATAAAGGAGAAAATAATAATAGATATGGAGCTGCATCCACATACAATTCTACATCTCATTCCAAGAATTTATTTTGAATTTTTTCTGTTTTCTCTGTGGGATGGTCTTGCTAGTGGTGTATGATAAGCTAAATCAAATGTATGTATAAACACATAACAGGATTGGAAAGCAAAATTCTTTGAACTGCCTGCAGAAGCAAATATTGACCTCACAAGCAAAATAAAATGTTCACTTCTCTATAAAAAGCACGTTTGAAACTATATGGAGAGTAGAATAAATCCTGAATGGTTAGGTGACAAGTCTTCAAAAGAAAAATCCACATGACTTTTAAAGATGTGGTTTATTAATGGAGAAACTGTTGCAGCCCATGGCTGGTACACCATTTTGGAGAGAGGAGAGAGATAAATTTAAGTATAGTTGAATACTACTTGAATAGTAGTATTATGTGACTCAGAGTAGAAAATTACTGTGGAAAACGTACATAGTCTACCTTTCTCCTCCACTGCTTAAGTATCCAAATGAACACAGATTGCGTATCTATGGAAAGATATCATTACATTTTCTAAAATGTGTCATCCATCCTCTTTTCATTCTATAGCTACATAGGCACATCCTCAACATACAGCAAAAATATGGAGCATAAAATTAGGAACATATTATCTGTCTATATTTAATACATAGTCAATGTTCAGAATGATTACGGGAACATCAAGTCCCTGGCACAAGTGAGCAGCACTTCAAGACTGCATTTAAGACTGGCTTCTAATGAAGGCCTATCAACCAAGTACCTTTCTGAACTAGGAAGAAATGGTAATGTTTTCAGGTCAAATTTTCAAAGATACATTCATCCACAATGCAGACATGCCTGTGCCCATGAAGCTGGCTTTCTAGGCAGCGTTTTAGAAGTCTTCTGGGGAAAATGGCCTGGAACTGAGGACAGGGAGCTGATTATATCTGCTCTTGTGCTTTGCTGCCTCCTCCTTACCAAAGGAGCTGCTGTGCGTGCAATCCAGCTCCCAGTTTCCACAGAGCACTGCGGTGGTCCCTCCTGTGAGACCTGCTTAGCACCGGCACAGATTTGTCCTTGCTTTGCACAGGATCCTGGAATGCATTGGTGGAAAGGCATCATGGAGAGCCCCTTGCAAAAAAAAAACAGCTACCAAAAACTCAGTCTGCAACTGAGATAGCAAAATCTGTGGGCTGGGATTGTGTGCATTTGAGGATTTGGGTCTGAATTATTTTGGAGAGCAAATCTGGGTTTGTATGCTGATATTGCACCTAGTAAAACAGCTCCCCCAGGAGATTAAATCCTACTGGAAACCTGCAGGACTCGGATGCAAAGTCCTACTGGGTCATTTGCAAAGTGAGAAGCCTGAATCTAGGCTGACCCTTGAGGGCTTGCAGGGCGCAGGGGCTGGCTGCTCACTGCCAAGGCAAACCAAACTGTTGCCACATCTCTTAAGGGGACTACTATACCAGGGCCTCACTCCCCAAGATGTTGAGGGGTGCACCCAACTCCTGCAGGAAGGTTTGCTCCAAGGGAAGGGCTTCTGCAAGGCCGCTGAGAAACATACTCTGTTGCACATTAGAACCGTTTTAGAGCAGCAGGCAGATGTTACGTGGTTCTCTTGAAACTAATTGGTAAAGAAACTTCACAACTACTCTGTGGTTTATTTTTATGGTATTCTTTTTAATGTAGAAGAAACTATTGGTATCCTCAGGATTTCAGGAAAGAATTAGCTATTGCCTATGTGGGAAAAATCAGCAATGTTGTGCCTTACATTGCAAAGTGGAGTTTTCTCCTAGATATGGGCTACTGTGTAAAACCACGGGTTTGTAGCTACCAGCAGTAACAAATAACAAGTGCTTTCTAAGCAATGCTGGAACTGGAGCATTCCTGTATTTCTAATTGCAAGCCTGTCTTTGTTTCCAGAGAATAAGGAATTCCGAGAAAAGGTGACAGGTCTGTTGAATGACATATGCTTTCTGCCTTCATCTTAGTGCCTTGTTTTGAAAAACAGAATGATGAAAGAGGGAGTTTTTTTTTTTTCTGCTGAGGCAGTTACTCTCTTCCTGGTCAAGAGGAGCATACTGCAAATTGGAAACAAAATGGAACTCAAATCTCGTGCATATGAAAAGCGAATGCATGAGAGATATGCAACTGGGTGTGGATGTTGAAGTGCCAAAAGAGAAAGCCATCACTTAGGGCAGTAAAGGACACTGCATTTCTCTCCCGTGCACACCCCCACCTGCCCCAAACTCCCCATCTCTGCATGAAGCGGCACAGGGAAATGTACTAAAACGTGCAGCAGAGCCCCCTGCTCCTGCATATGCAGCCCCCCCTCTCTCCTCCTCCTCCACCCCCCATGTCCCAGGTCTGTCCAGCCCGCACCAGGGCAGGTACACCCTTGCCTGGCGGAGGGAGGGGAGGACCTGAGGGGCCAAGGCAGCTCCTGTGCTGCAGGCCCCCCACAGCAGGGCATTCCCCACCCGCCGCCATGGGCTCTCCTGCCCCGCCTGCCCAGGTTGCTACATGCTGGGACAGCAGCGGCCGTGCCCTATATAAGAGCCCTGAGGAGCCAGCCCCCAGGTATCAGCGTGGTCAGCCAGGACTGGGGTGCCATGGAGGCCGAGGAGGCTGCAGCGGTGGCGGCCAAGGCGGCACTGCGGACCCCCAAGTGCTCCCGCTGCCGGAACCACGGCTTCGTGGTGCCAGTGAAGGGCCATGCTGGCCACTGCCGCTGGAAGCTCTGCTTGTGCGACAAGTGTGCCCTCATCACCGAGAGGCAGAAGATCATGGCGGCCCAGAAGGCTCTCAGGCAGCAGGTGCCTGACCCCCCGACCGAGGCGGCCACGGGCCCCGCTTCCCCAGGCGAAGGTCCTGCAGTGGCTGCTGGAGTGGCCAGTGCCCCCGAGCAGAGCGGCCATGAAGGGATGAAGGGCACCCAGCCCACCGGCAGCAACGGCAAAGGCATGGTGTGCAGGGGGCCACCGCCACCTCCCAGCGGCCCTCCCTTCTGGGACTACGGTAAGGGCTTGTCCCCAGAACCTCTTCCCTTGTCCTGCCATCCTTCTTTCCTTGTTCATCTCCCTCTTCCCCCATCAAACACTGCCACCTGCGCAGTTTGCACCTGCCCAATTCCTCAGGCTCCAGCTCCCCGGAGAGCCATTCCTCCTGTCTCCCTCTGTGGACGCAGGCGTCCAACTTGTATCTTGAATGTGCAACCCTGCATTTATTCTCCCTCTTGCAGGGTTTGCAATGAAGGTCAGCGGCAGGAGCAATGTGCTTGGCCCCACCGCTCATTGCAAAGTGGAAGCTTAAGCAGGTGGCTTTTCTCTGAGAGGGAAATGGGTCCAGGAGGGAAACCAACCTGAGATCCACTGAGCACTGCAGGTGCTCGTGCATGTCTCTGAGTGCTATCTCACTGTTTATAAATCCACAGGCACAAGCCTCCAGCATCAAAATACTCAGTGATGGCAGGTAAACGGGGAAGTTACTGCTGCAGTTGCCTGAAGCAAGCATTTTATGATAGCACCATAAAAGAAAGAGATCTTTGGGCCTTAATTCCTGCAGCAAAGACTGAACTTGGCTGGGATCACTTGGTATAAAAGTGCATTTGGTACTTAAAAGCAGAGCATAGATTTTGCAGGTGCAATAGTTGTATGGTCTGTCACCTCTTAAATTGCTTCCTTTAATAGAGTCTTTCATGTGACTTGTCTAATTTATTACTGTTTACTACAGTAACTTCATACTATTACTATTTACTATAGTAATTTTACGGAAATCCCCACTGGCTGCAGTAGTCATTAGTTGGAGCCTCTGGAGAGTTGGCAGCCTGCAAGACAAAATGCTGTTCTGAGAAGCCTGGAGAAAAGAGTAATTTCAGACATCTCTAGTTCCCACCTAATCTGTCAATAACTGTTCCCCCTATTTTTCAGCTTTGTTTCCTAAGAAAAAGATGTTTATGGATGATGCTAGCTGTACATGTACCTGTCAGTCCCTCCCTTAATAACATATTTAACCTGCTGATCAATTTTAAAAAAGATTAGGAACTAATAGTATAATTCTAGTACTCCAGATTTCAACCTACTCTTGAAGCAAATTCTTCCACTTCTCTACCAACAGGAAGGTGTGAAGGCAAGAAAGACCCTATTCATTTTCAAATAACCACTCTCTCTTTTTAAGACATCAGAGAGGTCATGTAAGACTCCAGATGCAAGATAAAAAACAAAGGAAGCAATTGATTCCTGCATCTGAAATTACCTGTGCATGTCCCTAAAATCAAGCCTTTGTCTGTAAATTAACTTATGAAGTGACAGACAGGACTAATGTTAGACCTCCGTTATTACTGTAGATTTTTGTTTTAAGTTCTGCTGTAATTAATTCTTACACGTTATTTTCCTGTTTCCCATGTGCTGAAAGAATAGGATTCTGCAGCCAGTGCTTTACTAAGGTCTAGCTTCACAATGCACAAGGCAGAAAAGAATGCAGATCATTCTGCGTTACAGTATCACGTGCTGCACCTTTCCTTAGTCCCCTGAAAAATCACAAAATAAATTAATGAGGAGCTAAGCATGAAACCAAAGGACTGGATTCTCCTGCCTGAGAGTGGGATTTGGTCCTGTAGCTACTTCTACTGAACTCCATAGAATTACATGGATACTTTTATTTTTTCTTTTCTCATTGTTTCCTAGCTCACTCTGCTTTTCCTCCAGAATACATGGTCAACTCGGAATACCTGGAGAGAGAACATCCCAAAGTGTACCCTGGGTATTCTGGGGTATATCCTTACCACCCATTTCCTATGGGATTTGCCATCAATCAATCAAGCTATAGGGGAGCACCATCACCTCCAGGGATATCACTTCAGAGAGGTTTCCGACACATTTCTAGCAACTATGGGCCAGGGAATGCAGCTTCTGTGTCAGTAAGTAGCAGTCTTTTAATTACCCGTTGAAATAGTGCTGTCTTTACTTTTAGCTGCATTCCTGAAGTATGCATGAAAAGCTATCCTGCTCACCAGTTAACTGCACACCATTTAGATATATTATGCTGAAGAAAAGATTAGCAAATGGTGATGTTAATGGTCTGACCTGAACCCAGAAGAGCAAACCCACGCACTAGCAAGGAGCCAGATTTTGTGAAGTGTTTTGGGGCTTTTATGTCCTGCTAACATCAGCAACAGCCTTTTGGAATAATGGCAGTTGGACACTTAATATGGTCATGTTGTGCCACCACAGATGGCAGAGAATATGCATTTGGAGGCTCCAATTCTTCCTTGCAGCACACATCTAACAGGGAGGAAGAGTGTCAGGGCTTGGCCAAGGCACCACAGCCATAGAGAACAACAGGAGAAAATCAGCTTCAACAAGGAAGCAAATCAGCACGGTCAGATATTTCTGTTTGGAAACAGTGGAAAACTGTTGTTTTTAACAGAAGTTTTAGATGAAAAATGTTTATCATCATAAGGCCCACACCTTCAAAGCACATTGACATGGTAAAGAAATAAATTGCTAAATGGCCAGTTGTAACGGTGTGTTTGAGCACTTCCAGGTCCTTTCAGTGCTGCCAGTCTTGTTGGTTTAAACTGGTGGTGCCTGGTTTTTGTATCAGATTTCCAGCTGCCATCTGCCCTTCTGTTTGCATTGAGTACAATTAATCAGGTCATGTTGAGATAGAGTGATCTGCCTCAAGACTTGCATAGAAATGCTTGCATAGAAATTCCCTGTCACATTTTAGGGGTTATTGAGAAGGAGGGTGGCTAGCACTTGTCTGAGTCCTGGTAGGCTCGATAGGCACAGGTTGGGAGATGCCTTGTCTAGACCATCACTGTATGTGGTTTTGAACTTAATTTTTAACTGATTTCATACTAGTTCTATCTGTACCAGGGTGCATGGCCAGATCCAAGAAAGAAATGCTCCTTTTTCTCTGGTGTTCGTGTTTCTGACGGATGGAAATCTTTTCTGGCACATGGAATGATTTTCATTCATGCTTTCACAGGTCTGGTGATCACAGAAGACCAGAGCTGTGGGGCACCCTGTGGGTGCACACCAGTCCTTCAGTGTAGGTAGAACGACCCACTTCACTGTGCTCAGGGGAGAGAACCCTTAACTAACAGGGAGGTGGTGGCAAGGAGCATTTTCCTAGGTTGCCTCTCTGTTGAATGAGGGCTTCCAAACTTGTTCAGCGGCAAGTACACTAGGTCAGTGGTGAAGGTGAGCTGCTCCTGGTTTAAACCAACTGCTCTAATGACATGCCAGAACAGAAGATGAGGACTTAGAAGGTCATTTTCAGCTGAGACATGGTCTGAGAAGCCGCTACTTGTCACTTTCAGCATGTTACACTATGCACAGGCTTTGCACGTGCTAATACAAGCACAGATGTGGCAGCATAGGGCCACAAAATGGACAAAAAAAAAGTAATATTCACATGTAAAAAGTGAAACAAATTGTTTTATACTGCAGATGTGTCCTGGAGAGTCTTTAGATGGAAGATGCTTTGTTTCATTTGTTTCTGCAGATTCCAGATGGAGGTGGAGATTTTCATCAAGGATACTACACACCTCTGCCTCAGTTCATCCCACCAAGTTTTCTGCCAGGGATTCATTACATTCCACCTCCCCTTTCATTGAACGTTTTGACTGAAACAACCAAAGAAACCCAAGGTAAGGAAGTATGAGATGAGCCCTGGGAGATTCAATTTTAACCTGGTTTCAATACCTACCCACAGAGGTGGAAGCCCCCAAGGTGTCAGGGTTTCACAGATCACTGTGATGGAGCTAGGACTGAGGTCCTGAAGTGCCGGAACAGATTTCCAGCTTGTACAGCTCTGGGAAGGTGGAAAAGGGAAAGTAGTCTGACATGCCTGGGCTTTTCAGCTGACAAGCACCTCAATCTCACACAGATGATGGGGGCCTCAGGACCCAGGACCATTCAGGAGCATGATCTGTGGTTGTTCTCAAAATGAAAATATTTTTCTAAATAGCTAGCTTGCAGGACATATTTTTAAAATTATTTGGCTCTGTTTCAATTTGGACAAAATGGTAAAAAAATGCAGACTAACAGCATGAACAATACAAAATTTCTTGCCCATCTGAAAATCTGCCATCTAATTGCTGTAAAAGAATGACTGAATCTTCAAAATCACAAGCTGTTCTATTGAATCTCACAGGTTTTTAAATTTCTGGCATAGGTTAAGTCTGTGTGCCCCTCTGTTACGGGTCTCTTTCACGTATTGTGCCTACATGTGGACATATTTGTGATTATATTTGCAAGTTTTTCATTTGGCTGCAGCAAGCTGTGACCACAAGAGGGTAGAGCTGCTTAGAGAATTACCCACTAGCACTGGATGAGTGAACAGCCAGTTTTATTTTAAATTCTTTTTGAAAATGCAGATAAATAAGAACAACTTTATATCTCTTCTTGAACATGAGAATAAAATATTGTTCATCTGACTGTTTATGAAATAGATTACCATAATCACCCAGTGAAAAATTGAATCTGTTGTAAAAGAGAGAGGAGAAATAGGAGTGTAATTATGTCATTTGAATTGAAAAAATGTCGGTGGTTTTGTGGGACAAAATAGAAGTTGGGTTTTTTTTGGCTTGGTTTCTCAACAACATAAGGCTCATGCATTCTCCTGTTCTGTTAATGTCAGTCCTCTCATAACTTTTCAGCCCATTAGTTATTTTCAGCCCAACATATCTGTTGTGATCACAGGCCTACAATATTGATCTGCAAGGGAAACAGATGCCTCCCACAAAATGGTTTGTTTGCAGCCATGCTGTGGTGTTTGGCTGCCTGTCAGCTTGCACTCAGCTCCTGACTGACATGTGTGTACCTTGGCCAACAACCAAGTGCCTGCCAGTCAGCCCAGCAGTGGGCACATATCTCCAGAGCAGTCAGAGCATACCTGCTCCTTGTCTGGCTGGAAAGCCAAAGAAAAGTAAGTAGGAGATCACAGAGTCATAAAATCATAGAATCATACAATGGTTTGGGTTGGAAAGGATCTTAAGTCCAATACCCCTGCCACAGACAGCGACACCTCCCACTAGAGCAGGTTGCTCAAAGCCCCATCCAGCCTGGCCTTGAACACCTCCACGGATGGGGCATCCACAGCTTCTCTGGGCAACCTCTTCCAGTGTCTCACCACCCTCACAGTAAAGAACTTCTTCCTAATATCTAATCTAAATCTCCCCTCTTTCAGTTTAAAACCATTGCCCCTCATCCTATTGCTACACTCCCTAATAAAGAGTTCCTCCCCATCTCTCCTGAGATGTTGTGGACAAGGGGAATATGAAAAATATGGCAATGTGAGGGGATGTACAGACATTGTAGAAATGAAAAGTTATTTTAAGATACTGACAAAGGCAATAGGACTTCAATGTAGTGTGTAGGAGATACTGGTGTGCTGGAGGTGAAATAATATGGGCTGAGTTTGAGTAGAAGAGAGCAAACTGAGGGCTGACAGGCAAACCAGGAAGTGTTTGTGAGGATTAATGGGGTTTGTGATTTGGAGGGGACAAAAGAGCTGGGGGATACTGCAGTGGCAGAGAACCTGTCGGAGGCTGCAGCTATTCTGCTGGAGTGTGTGGGAATGGGAAGGAACTGGGAGTAGCTAGCAAAAATGGGAGAGTGGAGAGAAATAGTGGTGTTGCTTGAGGAAACCAGAGGAAATCCATTCCTATAGTGGTAAAGCGAAGTTGCACTGGCTAAACAATCATGAAAATAGGCAACTGGGTAGAGAAGAGATGTCATGAAAGTGCCCCCCAGAGAGGAAAATGCCATCTAATGACCTCAGCCCTTATTACACACCAGGGAAATCATAACCCAGGCACAAAGCCATAGGAAATAATGCACCATGGATTGTTCTGCTCAGAGAAGAATCCAGTTTTCTTAGTACTACAAAGAAAGTACAGATTAATTCCACTACATAGCATTTTTGCTCCAGGATATGTAGGAATTTGCAATTGTGACCCGGTGAGGGGGGATACTTCTGAATGAGGTCATAGACAAAATAGCCTGCCAGTAGAAGACGCAGATGTAGAGGGAAGCTACAGTGAAACTAATAATTCTTTGATTCTGGTATTAAAGAAGATTGAAGAGAAAAAAAACAAAACGAGAAAAGCTGTAACATTTAGTACACAGAGATGTGTTAGGATTGCATTGTGTCTTTTTTTCCCAAGTAAGGAACTGACTCAAACCTGCAATTAGACTTGGGAACATCATCCCACCAGAGAGACCTCCAGAATTGAGGTGAAATGGGCTCTTTGGCAAAACTGTTGCAGGAAAATGAGTATAGAAAAACTCTACCAGGGGACAACTGGTAAGAAGAAATGTCTGTGATCTCTGCCCTGAGGGGAATCTGAGATGACGACAAATGGAAAAAAGCCCCAAGTCCTGTCTGAAAAAGGTTTTCCAAGGCTAGAAGCTGCTGCCAGAAAGGTTTGAGTCAGTAGTTGACTACAGTTGAATGACTGGGCCAGATAGGTTTACAGCTGTGATGTGAAGTATAGGCCATGTTGTTACAGAATTTAATGCAGTATTGACAAGTAATGATATGGACATTTGACAAAATAAACACGAGGTATGTCCAATAATATAGCCAGTACAGCATCTGAGGATAGAGTCTGATTGCAGACTGTTGGCTGTCTAAAAGAGCAAGCCACAGAAAAACAAACAAAACCCCAAGTCGCCTGTGAGGAAACGACGGAGCTTTTCATGCAAATTGGCAAGAAAATACTTTATAGAATGAAAATCCCTAGTTGGATTTTAAGAAGGGATTATTTAGTCTGTCAAGGCCTTTGAGAAATCACAGGAGTGTTAAATGGGCATGGCATAGATTCACTGCAGTTAAATGGGCAAAGGAGTCTGCCTCATACTTCTATTCCAGTGCAGCTTCAACACTTGCCTTTGAATTAACTGGGTTGAAAACCAAACCGGATCAACAAAAGTCATTTTGCATTGAGAATTAGCCTCTGGAAATGTGATTGATACCAGCTGTAATACAAATAGAAATCTGGAGTTTGAGGGGTTTGGCTTGCTTTGTTCACGTTAAACTCTGTTAAACTCTGACCTTTTTCTATTTTTCACTTTTATTTCAGCTACTGAAGCTGACAGTCAGAATTCAGGGGTGGTCCGTGACCCTGGTCAACCATCTTCTTCCCCAGAAGAAACAAGCAGAGAACAATCCGAATATTCTAAACAGTAAATGGGTTGGAGAAGAGCTGAGTGGCAGACAGTGCTATTTTCATTTCTGAGGAGAGTGTTAGTTAATATGAGGGTAGAGTGACACTTAGTCACTGAGAAGTCAACACCTAGAAGAAGGGGATTAGTCCCCTGCCTTGCTTTATGATCATGTTAGAGCTACCAGGCTCACAGTTCTGTCTCCCCAGCACTATAAAGTTCCTAAAATAGGTTTTCCAGAGCCATGGTAAATCCCTTCCCCCTTAATCTGGTGGAAGCAGCAAATGATTATGACTCTGAAGTTGTTTCCTTTGCTGAGGTTAGATGACTCCCTGACTTCGGAGTGAGGTCTCCAAGCCATGTACATTCTGTAGCCTTCTCATGTTCATGACAGTAGTCAAAAATGTGTTGTGTATCAATTAGCTCGAAAGGAAACCTGGTTCTGAAAATTATGGATGAGTTAATTGATGTGGAGCCTGAAGACTAAGTGAGAGAGGATGGGCAGACAGTCTAGGTTGCTGATTTACTTGACTGCCTAAGACCACAATTCCCTGGATTCAGCAGGGTCAGGGAACAGTAGGTAATTTGGTATGCTTGTCAAGATGAGCATGGGAGGAATTTGCAGAAAAGTCTGATACAGGCTGAAGTCCATCACCTCCACATTGTTTTCTCCATGAACTGCCTTTAAGGCACCTTCTGTTCAGGTTGGGGGCAGACTAATTTGGAATCGCCTCTTGCACACAGGCTTCAGGATTTTGAATGTCCTTCATGGTTTATACATAATTTCAATGTTGTTTAACTCAGTACAGCTGGAAATAAACAGTACTATTTGTTTCTAAAGGCCTTGTGTAGACAGCTTTATTACATGTGTATTGGAAGTGCGCTGTGGCATATCAAAGGTGTGGAGAGATTGCGTAGGAAAGTAAGACAAAGCACCATTTAGAATAATAATTACTCAATCCATACATACTAACATTTTCAGTGATAACGTTTAATTAAAATGAAAGGTACATTCTTCTACTGTTTTGCCTAATGGAATTGGTTTTGTATTAAGTGGATCAGTTGTTAATGTTTGAATAATTTGGGGGGGACTTTTATATAATTAAAAAAAGATACATTACATTGTTGGTATGGTTTTGATTATTTGAGGCTTGCATATCTACACATAATTTTCCTAGCCAAATGTCAGATGTTGCCCTGAACAGCTCTGTGTAATAAAGTGGTCTGGAGAGAGATTTAGGCTTCAGTATTTTAATTCTACATTTTTTCACTGCTGCTGTAAAGATGAGTACAGTGAAATAAACATTTTTCTTTTCTGCTACTTGTACTAATAATCCCTTGCACAATGCAAGATGTAAAGAAATTATACAAAGCTGAATTATTTTTTTAATGTCGTAGATGATCTGCTGGAATGCTTTCCAGCACACAGGAGTTTGGGGGACAGTGAGTGAAAGTGGCAAACTTAGAACTGCCAAGAGGAAAAACTGAAAACCACATGTAGCTATAGCAAATGATCTGATGCACAACTTGGTATGCACTCAATTTACAACAGCATCTCTGCTCCCAGGAGTGTCCCAAACCTTCTGTTAAAACTGCTGTCTGCTTGGGAAAATCTGGATACTTTTTTAAGGTGTCTGGATAGACCAAAGCTCTTTTCAAAAGAAAATAATCTACAAATAGAAATACCATCAGCACCCACAAGCAAGTTCTTTGGATAGAAGGGGCTTTTATATATATATATATATATATATATATATATGATGATTTAAGGAAATATTAGAATACAAAATGAATAATTGAATAGTCTCCTTTCCAGATATTTTTCTAAAGTCATATTCAGCGTTATATTGCTCCTTAAATCTCAAAGTAAGATGGACTCCAGCCCATTTCACCGACTGTAAAGTCACTGTAGATATACTGCGTACACAGTACTGTTTTCTGTTTTGCTGTACCAGTGACTGTGTCCAGACTGCCAAGCCAAATTCCTTATTTCCCTTTTCCTCCATTTTTCTGAACTATCAGCGAGTGAACTAAAAGCCTTTACTTTGGCTGTTTGAATGATGGTAGGGCATTCCATACCATCTCTCTCACTGCACTGCTGCAGATCAGTGTTCATCTCCAGAGTGATGAAGCGAGTTTAAAGAAGAGCAAGAGGAAGGGAACTTAACTGCACAAGGAGATGGAGAAGTTGCCTTTTGAGAGGATTCTAAAAATAGACTGGAGTCTTCAGTTTGGAGAGGAGAAAGTCGGGGAGGAAGGGCAATATAGCTCAGATTTAGAACAACATGTCAGCTGTGGCAAAGTAGATGCAAACCCATTACAAAACCGTGCTGTTTTCCATAGACATGAAGGACAAGGTGACCAGGGACAGGGGCAAATGATGCCTTACCACCCTGATTGCTTCCTGTAATGAAATGACAGGTGTCTGCCCTCGTCTAAAGTCTAACAGGTGAACAGTGACAATTGGCTTTCCTAGGGCATCAGTAGCAAGGCCAATACTGTTTGATATGCATAATCACATCATCAGTCAAACTTTCATTGGTGTCATTTCTGATTTTTAGATCTTAGGAAATTTGTCCCCAAGTTCTTGCACCTATCTGCATGGAAAAGTAAATTATTTGATAAGAGAATTAAAGTGAGTAACCCTCCAGCTGACAGGAAGAATTATCTTATGTGGATAATTCAAGGTTTCATTCTTCTATTTTATGCTCAGCTTGTCCATTTTAACCAAGGAAAAAATGTTCCTTGACAACTGGTATTGTCATACTGTGCACTTAAGGACTTCAAAGTGAATAATTTTAATTCCAAACTTAGTGCCAACTAATGTTTCCAATAATTAAACTCTGTGATCTCTTCTGACTCCATTTATTTAAATAAATGACTTAGGGATAATGAAATCAATTTGGATTGAAATGGAATGATTTGGATTAGACAAGTCACTCAGAGGTTGTTCCAGCCTAAATCATCCCAGAATTTTATTGTTTTTTATTAAGGCTGAAGCCACATAGGCTCTGGTCAAATTCATAAAATTTAGGGAGCAAAGCAAAGTTAGCTACGACAGCTTCTGAAATCTTTCTGCATGCAAGATGCTACTGACTGCAGCAGGAATTCTGCACCTAGCATTTGTCATCATTAATATTTCCTGATTTCTGAGGATTGACTCCCTTGCTAAATAGATCGGAGCTTCTGAAGATGCCATTTCTAACACCTGACAATTCTGTCAGTCCTCTGTCCTCACCGCAAGCCCCTAGGTCATTTCAGAGCAACGAGCTTTGTTTGTACACTGAAGGAGAAAACCTGAAATTAGGAACCAGTTCTTTAACATTTACTCACACTGCTGATTTCATTATTTGGAGTGGAATTATTTGTGAGGGTACAGAGTTGACAACGTTGGTTAGGTATGCAAGTCTAGGCTCCAAATTTTATACAGAGGTGTCTGTGACACTGTCCAAAACCTCATATTATTGTAGATTTGCATTTTCTGCAGGAGCTTTGGAAAAAAGAAAACAAACCCAAGGGATTCTGGAAGGATCACGTAATATGTCCTTTCTGCAAACATATGGAAGATTCATTTGTCATTGCCCTGCAGCAAACTGCTACATGTTAACATTTCTGTGGTATCAGCTTCTACATCTGGACTGAAGCAGGTTTTCGTATGACAGTAATTATAATACTCTTTCTAGATTTTTTTTTTTCTTCTTGGAATTAGATGCACCCAGTTGGAAACCTCTGAATCCACAGCAAGACTATAGCTGTTTTTTCCACATTAATGAGTAATTAATTTTGAACAGCAATCCAAAGAAATATTTAATTGCCTACCAATAAAGTCAGTTGCTGCAAACAAAATTCTCCCTCCCCTTAAAAAAATAGTTCTCATGACAGAAAAATTCTTTATGATGTGAAACATACCTATTTTGGAACAGTGGAAACTTTAATTAAATCATTCTTATGGGCAAGTGGGCCTGGTTTTTCTATTTTTTGCGCAATATTTTACTACTGCAACATTAGGATTAGTCACAGAGTTATGTCTCTACTTAGTTTGCCAGAACATAAGGGAGAAATCCAAATGTAAAGAAAGACTTTGTGGATTCTATTCCTGAAATCAGAGTGTCACTGCATGTTTTATTGCAGCCCATGCCATTGAGGGCTCCACCACAGATGACAGGAGGTGATGTGTCCATTTGCCCACCTGTGCATTTCACTTACCTGTATACTTACAGGTATGCCTTACCATTCATGAGTAAGGCTTGAAGAGCCTAGGCTAGAACATTTCTGAAGAAGCCCCCACCCAAACTAGCAGCCTTATTTTGGTATGCTATTTACAGTAGGTAACATTTTTCTCTTGTTTCTCCCTGTTGGCCCTTCCGCCTGGTTCTTTGGATATTGTCCTCAGCTAGGTAACATCAGTGACAACCTTGCTACTGACTTCATAGAGTGATCCTCTATGGATCTAATGGTGGGCTAGTTGTGATCTCACACTGTTTTCACTTTTATTTTATGCAACTGTCTTTAGTGGAACCATTTCTGGTTTCATTTACTAATTACTGTCAGGTTCTTTATACTCTTACTGCTACAATCTACTCAAAAGTGTCCAGGCCACATAAGCTACAGCAAATACAAAACATTTCTTTTTACAAAATGTGGTTTAAATAACAAGTCATATGCATAGTTCCCTGGGAGAACGTTCCTAGTTTTTCACAACAGGCTCTGTTTCCCATTAAGAAATGTGCTCTTTTGATCCAGGTGCAAATTGACTGTTTCTCATGCTCTTCCAACAGTAAATATACACTTACATTCAGGTAATTCAAAAGTCTCATGTACCTGCAGATAGTTAACTTCTTACATTCCATTCCTCTTGGATTGTCTTACATCACGAAATGGTTCTTTACTTCCTGATGCTCCTCAGTCCTGGGATCACATACTTGTTTTTAAATATGTCTAGGCACTTTGGCCATCTTAATGCCTGTCTTTCCAAAGGCATGCACAAGGCCAGGAATCCCATTCCCGAGAGCTGCCTAGCTTTGTAGGGAGACCTACAGAGCCCACACCTCCTTAATTTACTTTCTTACTGACCGAGCCTGCAGCTGTGTTTTGTTTTTCTCAAAACACTTTACAGTATTTTTCACGGCTAGTGCAATCATGGCATACAAATGAATCAGAGAGACAAACTTTTTGAAAAAATAAATAAATAGAAAAATAACAAAATACTTTTCACCTAAAGAAGCAAAGCACCTGGCATCCTCAAAGGGAATGCTGAGAGGATGCTGAAAAAATCAGAACCTGGACTCACATTTCCACATGGGGTTAGGAGTGACTCTGAAGGACAAAGCCACCTGCTTATCATCAGCATCCATAGAAGTGTCATGGTTGTGTTCACAAAGGGGGAGATACCCTACAACTTCGTTTTTTGGGGACCAAGGTCCTATACAATACTCTTTGGCTGGTATGGATTTCAGAGCCCAAGACTGGCCTCCCTGCCCTCTTCCCACAGCGAGGGGCACAGCCGAGCCCCGTGGTAAGAGGGTGACCAGGAGATCTAGCAGCACAGCTAGGGTACAGCTGGGACACCCCCGGTCGCCCTTCCCTCAGTACGGGGGGCCCACACCGAGCCACCCCCTCACCCTGCCCCAAGTGGTCCCAGGCTTACGAGGTAGGAGGGACCGGCCACTCCGTCCCGGCAGTATCCCTGTTCCCTCACAGCAGCCTCACGAGTCAAGCGGCGCGGGCAGGTCGGCGGAGGGAAAAAGGAGGGGTGGGGCTGGCCCTTTATTAGCGTCCGTTAATGAGGGGGCGGGGCGGGCGCTGAGGCAGAAGGGGCGGGGTGGGTGGCCCCGCGCGCTAGAGTCCTCGTGTCCGTCGCGCGCTGGGGTGGAAAGCTGCGGCGGTGCTGGTAGGTCTGCGCGTGCAGCGGGGCGGGGCGCGTGAAGTGTGCGGCCGTTGGGTTCGAGGTGGTGCGGCGGTTGGCGGCGCGAGGCGGGCGGTTTCCCGTGAGTGTCGGGCCTCTACCTCAGCTCTGGGCGGGAGCAATAAAATATCATTTACTTAAATAGATCAGGCACGCGGTCTCGGTTTGAGGTCGTGATTTCCTCGCAGTCTTCCTGCTGCAATAGCCATACGTGGTGTATTAGGCTTGTATCGGGAATAGCGTGGCCAGCAGGAGCAGTGATGGTGCCTCTGTACTGGCCTCACCTCGAGTGCTGTGTTCGGTTTGTGGCCCCTCACTACAGGAAGGACATTTTGCTGCTGGGAGTGCGTCCAGAGGAGAGCCACCAAGCTGGTGAGGGGTCTGGAGAACAAGTCCTATGAGGAGAGGCTGAGGGAACTGGGCATGTTTCGTTTGGAGAAGAAGAGGCTGAGGGGAGACCTCATGGCCCTTAACAACTACCTGAAAGGTTGTGGAGAGGTGGGTGTTGGCCTCTTCTCCTAAGGGAATAATGACAGGACCAGAGGAAATGGTCTGAAGTTGTGGCAGGGGAGGTTTAGATTAGATATTAGGAAGACTGACTTTACTGAGAGGGTAGTCAGGCACTGAAACAGCCTGCCCAGGGAGGTGGTGGAGTTACGGTCCCTGGAGGTATTTAAGAAATTTGTAGACGTGGCACTTCAGGGCACGCTCTAGTGCCCGAGATTGTAGGTGGGTTTTTTGTGTGTGTATAGTTGGTCTTGGTGATCTCAGAGATCCTTTCCAACAACGATGATTCTGTGGAATTCCTCAGTGTGTTGCACGGGAATAGAGAGCAAATGGTGACTTCGTGGTGAGTCTGGGCTAGGCTGCTGGTGTGCACTTGGTAGTGCATGTACCTTACCACAGCCTCACTAGTGCAATATCTGTTGTCGCATTTGTGTTTGCACACCGGTACAGAGCAAACAGCTAGCCTTTCAACAAAGTTCCAAGAAAAGCATTTACCTGTGCTGAAGAGGGTAATGGTGGCAGGATGGTAGTTTGCTGCAGCTCTTGTACAGCAAGACCTGAGGGTCCATCAGACACTTAAGTCTGTTCATGCTAGGACAAGCTGAGGGAGCTTTGTGTGTGCTGGCAGTTCAGTCATATTGGACATTTAACTTAGGTGTGTAACTTTATCAGTTACCATATATAAGTCCTTACAACTGTGAAAAGGGCAAGTTCACGTTACAAGGTGTCTATCTGACTGCTTATGCAGTAATAACTACAGTTTAAAACCAAGTTTTGGAAGGGTTATATGGCATTGCCTTTCACAGTATAAATCAACCCCGTAACGTGTGTTACCAGTACTTGATGTAGCTTTACTTTTGATATCCATTTAGAAAGTTCTTGCTTCCAGAATATTTTTACCATTTGAAAAGTCTAAAAGCCCCATGTAGCTTAAAAACAGGAAAGGGAAACACTTAAGACTTAAGCCAAAATACCTTTCTTTTTAAAGTAATTCAACACAGTTATTCATGGCTTTGGATTTCTTGGACTTAAATTTTAGCTATCATGGACATTCAGCCCTAATGTTAGCTCTGTGAGACTTGTGCTTATTCATGTTGAACTTCTTCAGTCTAAGAAGATTCAAGGTCAAATGAAATCTGTCTCTCTCAGACCAATTTACGTCTACACAGTGCTTCTTACTGGCTAAACAAATTTGGTTTGTTTACACCAGTTTCCAAGTTCAAAAGTGAAACTTCAGAGGCGGTAGTTAACCAGTGGAACAGATTTCCAATAGGGTGGTGTGAATTTTCCATTACTTTAAGTCTAAAATAAGTAAGCATGTTTCTCTAGAGAAAATGCAGGTGGGTGTGTTGAAGAAATCTGAGTGAAATATGGTCTGTCTCATGCAATAGATAGCTCAGAGGATAATGACTGCTCTTGGTGCCACAGAATAGACTGGACCTCAGGAAGGAACTTGCCTTTTAGGGTAGGCAGTTCTTGATATGCCTGCTGAAAGGCCCAAGTACTATTAAAAAAGGGTACTGTAATAGAGTAATGTGCTGTGAGGACTGTCCGTTTGTTTCAGTATGGCAGGCAGTGGTATTCATTCTCTCTAGAGCATGTTCAGTGGTAGTTGGTGCAGTCTGACCTATATTGTATTGCCTTCAGTTCAAGACCCCATTTTTGAGGACCACTCAAATGCATGAGTTACATATATTTATACAGTAATATAAATAAATAAATTTCTTTGTGTAACTATAGGGAAAAGATTGGTCAAAGATATTTTTATACCAGATTTCTACCTTTTCCTCTCTAAGCTCAAGCTTGTCAAATTGATTAGTGATTATAACGGTGTTTAAATCATACTGCTTTTAAGTAGACACTAAATAAGCTAGCTGTTAGTGGATGATTCATGAAGCAGGGTGGTATAGTAGTTGAAGCTGAGTCAGGAAGGCTTTGTTCAATACCTGACCTCAGGCCTACTTAGTAAAGTCAGGCAGTTAATTCTCTTCTTATCCTGGTTTGCATCAGATCAATGGTTTTACAGACCTTTTTTCGACTTGAAATGTTAGCAGCAAAATGATGTCTGAGAGCTGTTAAAATTGTTAAACTGTTAAAATATAAACCTGTAGAAGTACATTCTGTGTACAGATTTAGTTTGCATCTTTTGTGCTAGTGTTCTAGAGCAGTAGATTATAATTAAGGCAATTCTAAAGTGCTGCTTTTTTTTTTTTTTCTCTCCTAGGATATAAAGTTCACTACCATAAAAATGGCATTCTGTTTTCAAACTTGAGAGAATGAGGAACCTTTGCAGATAAAGAGCTAGAATGTATCACAATGGAGCAGGATCTCCAGCAGTGAGAACTAGAGGAAATGGCATTAACTCAGAAACTACAAAGACCCACTGGGGACCTTGTAGCAGGCACACGAGCTTACTTAGGATTGGTCACAGTTCCCTTTTCAACTTAGCGTATTTAAAGTGTGATTTTCTACATTTTATCTTCTTCTGATACATTCAAGCACAACAGTTCTAGAATATTGACTTTGTCCATCCCAGACACAAGACTCTGTCCCCTCAAACATAAGATGGTTACACATCTGACTAAATTGAGAGCCACAGTTTAGAGAGATAAGTTTGACTGAGAAAACAGGCATGTGAAAAGGTGACTGCTGTTGGAGAGAGTTAACTTGGGCTAGTATTTCATCAAGTGAGTTTAGTTCCTTTTAGAGGGATGTGCAGTCAGAGGCAACAAAAACACAGGACAGCTCTGAAAAATGCAAAGAAAACTATGTATTGATCTATCGTCAGAATGCAGCCTCAGAACCTTACAAGATGTTTGTTCCATGGAAGAACAAGAAGTAGTAAAGCAGCTTGAAACTACAACCTCAATGCACTGCAAATTTTCGGCAAGTAGAATAATCAAATTGGTTTGAGAGGGATGACCTGCAGGTTTTGAGTGACTAGTGATAGAACTGTTGAACCTGAGCAGTGACTAGAATGAAGAGGCCAGACCGATACCTTTCTCTAGGTGATTTCTGGATCATCAGAGGTTAGTTTTGTCTTCTCAGCAAAGTGCTATACCCTCAGGTAAGACTACCTGCATCAATGTGTACTTCTTGAGGTAACATAGTAAAGCTCATGTTGGAGGCTGGTTCATTTTTCTTGTATGTGTGAGCAGCATCAAGTAGCCAGTTTTATTCACTATTTTAGAATACTGCCTATTAAATTATATTTTACTGGTTACAAAAAAAAAAAAGCCTTGTCAGAAAAGACAGAATATTTGACCTATCTTCCTATTCCTTGTTAAGGATTATTTTACAAGATCTAAATGGTTAAGAGTAGCGAACTGATCAGTGAGAAGTGAATGAAAATGGCTTTGCATTTAAAAAAAAAAACCCTATTTTAGTCAAATTTTTATGACTGGTATTAATACTTTCAGAAGTTCTCACTGAATTGGTGCTTGTTGACGACGTTTTTTCTGGACCTTGGTTTAAAACTGAAGTCAGAGCTCCACAGGCTTCAGAATACTCTTCTGTGTAACTAGTAAATTAAGTGCTGAAATATGAAATGAATGATCATATGCTTTCTCTTGATAATGACAGTGACCAAAATGATGGAAACATTTGTTTTGTTGTACAGTCACTTAGCCATTGAAATGGCCTCTCAGGGTGACTGCCTTTTCTGCAGTGATACTAATTGCAGTTAGTGCCCCCATAGCAAATCGGATATTTGAATGCAAAGTTTAGTCTAAGTGGGACAAAGCTGCTTCTTCCCCTGTAGCAACAAGTCTGTTTGCACTAAGTAATATGTAGTTTCTAAATTACTGTCCTTCAGTGGGAAAGGTAACAAAAAGGAAGATGGGTGTCTAAATGCACAACAGTCACAAATGTGGTTGGATGACAAATAGGATAGAGCAACTCTGAGCCTGGCTGGAGTTGTACCTGCTCATGCTGAACTGTGCCAAAGTGTCTACAGCTCCTGTCTCCCAAGAGCCTTGGTCACAGTCAGGCTGCACCCACCAGGTGCTGGCAGAACTGGGTGACTTTTGGTGGCCTCAGGTGTCACAGCAGCTCCTTCATGTCCCTACTGTGGAACAACTGGTGGTGGTGGCAGCACTGAATCACTGTGTCGGCTGGGGCTATTGTAGCTCCAAGGAACTGGAGGAGGCCTGTCCCTGTTGTAGTAAGTGAGGCTCCAAGATAAGACGCAGGAAAATGCATTGAAATTTGGTGTTGAACCTATTTGAGATAATAGATACCTATTTGACTGCAGAACAGTAAATCTTTTAATTTTTCCTTTTTTGATTGATTTGAATGTGGTGAAACCTGAAAACACATGTGGAAAATATGAGCCCCTTCTGGAGGGAATGTTCAGAAATACTGTACAACATACAGAATAATGAACAATACCTCAGCACTCTTCACTGTTCTCCGCTCCTCTTACACTTCCATGTTGCTTTATCTCTAAACAGGTAAGGACTTGGCAGTTTTGTGAGTCTGAAAAAAAATTCTGCAGTTAAATTAAAAACTAACGCTAATTGCTTCAATAATTAATTGCAAGAAAATCTAGCATTAAGAAGACTTTTCTCAACTAAAGAGAAATGTCTAATGCAGATTCCCAAAATGCAGACACAAATGCTTGGCAGTGACTGGAATCAATAAGACACACCTACTGGTATAAAGAACGTATTTTCATTGCAATATACTCTTATTTTAAATTTCAAACATTTGTCTTATTACGTTCATGTTGATTAAACACTCTGGAATATTTTGTCAGGTTTTCCGGCATTGTTGAACTAAGTTAAATTGTAATAGACTTAAAACAAATAGAACAAAACACTCATCTAATAAATGTTACTTTCATGCTGACTGCAAAGAAAACACTGTGTTCCTGCCCTGTGACCCTGCTGCTTGTGTTAAAGCACAAAGTCTCCAATCATACAAATGGAACATAAAACCTTTCAGTATTCACTTCTTTCTCCATGTAACCTAGCAAGTATGTGGTAGTGTGGGCAATATAAGAAGCTGTTTTTTTTATTTATGTAGAAATGTTATAGTGCACTTCACTGAGCAGCCTGATAAAGGCTCAGCTGAAGATAAGACTCTTAACTGATGAGCACCATGGACCAGATCCTATAGAGTCACTGATGTTAAAGATTGGTTTGGACTGAGCTGCCCAAGGGCAATGTCTGTGTGGAGCAGACATCTCCCTGCTGATGATGGCGACAGCTGTGGCTTGTGAGCTGACAGAAATCTGCCTGCCTCGATGCAGAGCTGTGCCCTGTCCTGTCAGCCCTGCTCAGAGGTGTGGAACCCTTCTGCAGAGGACACCTGAGCTTATCACACACTGGCAGCTGTCACATTCTGTAGAAGACAGACAGGAGGATAGTGGCTGACAATACTGTGATAGATGAGCCATATCTGGCTGTGGGAGATCCAGGACATCCCCTCCCTTACAGGGAATTTTGCACTCTGTAAGGGACGAGCAGCTGGCACAGCTTTAAGGGCAGGGATGGGCGATGCCTGTTCTTGACTCCTGTTTCTTCTTCTTTGGAAAGTGTATCTGAGTAAGCATTCATGTTCCATTTAGTTAAAGTGGATCTTTGGAGGCCAGGTGGTTGCAAAGAAATCCGGAAGGATACATTGGTTGAAGCTATATTTAAGCATTTCAACAGCATACTGATGAGCAGAAGATGAAAGCCCACATTTGTAAGCAGGGGTTCATCAAACAAAACTTTCCATGTGACGATCTTCAGTTCTTGGGTTTAATTCCCTCTCCAAAATCCTTGGCGTTTGAGTTGTAGTGGCAGGCAGGTTAGTTTGCTTTCTATCTGTCTTTAAGGAATGTGTCAGTAGGTATCCCGCTATGTGCTTTTATAATTTTCCTTTCAATGGAACTCACTGCTTTTAAGCAAAAGCTAATGACCTTTACTTGTGCACTTTGCCTTGTTGTGTGCTTTCTCCTGTGCTTTGCACTTTCTATTTAGACAATAAAAGGACCAAAGGGAAAACAATGTTTCTTTATGTTAGAAGTACAGTGGCCTCACATGTCAATATTTCTTTTCCCCCTATGCACTCTGACTTAGTTTATTTTTTTAAACACTTTGGCTTCTTTTAAGGAGGTTTGAGTTCCAGAGCAAACCAGTTTGCACAATGTGCACAGCTTCATGTTGCATTGGACTGATCGTATTTGTTATGTCTACCAGCTGATAGAGTTTTCTGAAAATATTTAGCCTGTAATGTAACCCTCCCTGGTCTTCTGTTTTTATTGCAAACATGCAATTAATCACCGTAATTGTTCCAATTACCCAGAAGCCCAAGTGATTATGATAAAAAATAAATAAATAAAGGTAGTGATGGCATGCAGTGGTTGTAGGACCGAGATGAACTTTCAGCACAGCCTAGGAATCTTCCACCGGTTCTTTTATGTCTGGGGAAATGTCCTGGATGTGGCTTGATGCACATGCTGGGTGTCACATAATCCAACCTGGCTGCTGCCTGTGTCTTTCATGTGATAATATCTTGCTGCATTCCAAAATGTTGCCAGATCTGGCTCTACCAAAAAGTGTTAACTGTCGAATAATTGCATGAGAAAGAGTTGAGGAAATAAGCACACATTCTTCTAGAAAATATCTAAAAAACATTAGAGCTGTTACTTGCATCAACAAGGCCAGCATCATTTAGAAGTCAGGTATATAATTCTAATTCCTGAAAATAACAGAAACCAAAGTGCTGTTTCTGTTCTTTGTAAATTGAAAACAGTGCAGGTTTTCCCCCCTTCAAATAATTCTCATGCTAGGAGCTTGAGTCTGTAATAAGTTTCACTTATTTGGCACATCCTTAAGCCCAGTTAAAAAATCCTTGGAAATTATTCTAAAATTAATGTCCAAACACAAACCTGCAAGCAGTGATTTTGGTGGGTGTGCCAGGGAGAGATCCACGCTTCCAAGACGTCTGAAAATCTCTGCGATGACTCTGACCAGCTCTGGGGAAAATAAAGCCAACCATAGCCTGAATTTCTTCTATTTAGAAGGAAATGGCATTTTAATGTTCCAGAAAAGTGCAAGCTGCATACTTTTATTTTGCTACTGAGTGGCTATTTGAGCCTACAGTGTTCTCGCAGAAAAAGAAATATTTTATTAAGATACATATATGTGTGTCTATATATACATATGAGGATGTAACTCTTCTCTCCTACTAGCATTACATCACTGTTTATCTATTGTAAATCTGGGTCACTCCTGAATTACATTCCTGTGAACGCAGATGGAGCTTGGACTACAGCATGGGCCTGAAATGCTTTTTTCTAATAGGATTAGTGAGTCATTTGTGTCCAGATGTGGATTTGTTTGTTTGGAGGGAAGGAGGTTCTGTCCTGACTTCTGATCCCTGCAACATCCATGGGAATTTCTGGCTCTTTGTTGCCTGTCTTTGTAACTCTTCACAAGCACAGGAAGCTGGAGTTAGAGAGAGCCAGGGCAGCTCCTGGGACTGAGACACTCTTTCTCTCGGTGGCTTGAGGTCGACCCGGCGAGAGGGGAGAGGCAGCCAGCACAACTGAGGTGTTTCCATGCTAGGAGAGATTAAGCTGATTAGGACTTTTGAGTCCTCAAAGAGATGTGGGAATGGACATAACATAGGTTTACAAAATCCGAAGCACCAGGGAGTCAGCAAATGCACAATAAATTCCGTTGCAAAAAAGTAAGGATCCCCAGGGTACATGCTGTTAGGTGGCAGAATGCTATCAAGACCAAAAAGACTAAATTATTTCAATAGGGGTTGGTCAAAATCATGGGGAGAGGCCCACGAGGACTATTGTACACCACTATCCAGGGCAGGAGAAGAGGATGCTGAATATGAGGTTTAATTGGTGCAACCCCAGGGTTAATGCTGACAGTACTTCTCCCTGGAACAAAGGTTCCTTGAAAACCTTTCTGCTGAGCAAGTATGGGCTGACTAGTAATCTCTGTATTTTCAATAGTTTTAATGAGTTTGGCAGAAGTCGAAGGGTACAATAATCTTTATGTATACGTTTTTCTTTGCTTGAACTCTAAAGGCAGTTTCCCACCACTTGCATTCTAAGCTGGCTGTATGCAGCTAGCCCATCATCCAACAGAAAAATAATTATATCATTACAGATATAGACGTGTATATTTTATGGGAAAAATTAGCATGCCACCCTGTTAAGTAAATATTTATAAAGATCTGTAGTGTTGAAAATGCTAAGAGGGACAAAACAAGTGCCAGTTAATTCTGTATACTTTAGATCAGATTTCAGCTACAGTCAGTGCCAATTATAAAACTGGAGTGACACAGTATATTAAGGAACATATAATTTGTCACACAGTGTCAACATTACTGGCATTTTATATTTCTTGAGGTAGCACTTCTGAGCCAACTTGCGTTAAGTGTCCCAAAATCTCATTTAGCATGTCAAAAAGTACTTTCATTGTTAATTCTCTGAATATGGGAGAAATAGGCCTTGTGATAGACAGCTTTTGACAATGATAGCTGAGCTAAACCTCTTAATGGTGAGATTTAACTTGTTACAAATATACAGTGTCTGAATCCAGCCCTGCTAGAAAAAGCTGTTCACTGCAGTTGTCTGACTAACTGAAATAGCATTTACTTGGAATAGAATGTGGGTACCTTCAGACTCTGACCTGCTGTATTCATCACTTAATTGTAAACAAGCCCACAATAAAAACCAATATGGGCAGAATTTCCCATTTTCTAAGAGCAGACCTGAAACCATAAAGTGAAATTATTTATTTATTGGCTAGTAGAATTGGAGTCTTATAGCCCTAGACACATCCTAAATATTTACTTCATGCTAATTGTCTGCTCCATGTCCCAAATAGACGAGACACTTTTAGCATGACATGTGAGAAGGCAAAGTGGTTTGACACCTGAAGTGGCTTTGTTACCTAAAGCTCGGGCAGCTCTGCAATGCTGTGGGAGAAAATCTACTGAGGACCCTCTTTATGTGCTGTAGATACGATTCTGTGATATAAAAGCTGGAGCGAGCTCCATGGTTTCAGTGACGCTGGGAGGGGATGGCAGGCACAGGCTGTGTGGCTGAGGATACAGGCACTCAATGGGTGATGATAAATGATGGTAAATGATGTTTACTTTCCAGGAAAAGGTGGGATTTTATATTTTTGACATACTGTTTTATTTTGAGACTGTGACATGGAAATCACATCCAACAAAATGCACTGCCTTCAGGGATACAGAACTAGTGGGTAGGCTGACAAATGGGTCCAGGCCCAGAGATCAGGGCTGGACCTAAGTGTCTGCACAGGCGAATTTCTCCTGTAAGCTCCAGGCCACTCCAGCTGGGTGTCTTTTGATGCTGACCTACATTATAGGCAGCCTTGACATCTCCAGGTGGCGCACAAAGTGGCTTAGTTGGACTCACTTGGAGTTTGTTAGTTTGTGCTCTCTTGTGGTCATCATGTTCCTTAACATCTTGGCCTACTCTCTATTTCCCCACTCTCTGGGATTTGGTTCCCTTGCATCTGTGAGAAAGCATCAGCTGGCACCAGCAGCCATCAGGGTAGCCTCGGTAGCCTCGGGTTTACTCATGCTTGTCCTTTCTATATACTCACGCTCCTGCCTCTCTGCCTCTTTTAATTCACTGGTGTTGCAATGTGATTTCAAGAACTCGGAACATATTCTTCCCATATAAGCTTAGTGAAATTGGATACCTTTTTTTTTTTTTTAATTAAAAAGATAAAGTTGTGTTGGCTGCAGTAAAATCTAAGAACAATGTTTTACAATGAGGGAGAGATGTATGACATGCATGACTTTTCTTAGTACACTGTTCTTACACAACTCATTAGAGGATCTGAAAGCTCATTATATTCTGGGCTAAGCCTCATTGCTATGTTTCTCCTATATAATATTTTATAAATTCCTATAAAAGAAAGAAACACTAGACTAAATTAATGTTTTTAAGGACTAGGAGTTTGACTGCAAATGAGGAGTAGGAATTTGATTACTGCCTAAAGATTACATTCTAAAATGTTATTTTACATGGTATCCAAAGTAAAAGCTTATTTTAAAAGCAAGCTTTTGACAGCAAAAGTAAATTCACATGACTGTCTGCATAAGGCTGGATATATTTTGTGATGATGGTTTAAATTACCATCGTCTTTTTTTTCAGCACCTTTCGAGGCCATGAAAGCAAGCTTTCGTCACTACTTTTCAATGCAATGAGTCTGGCATACTGAAATATCAGCCACACTTCCTAGGAAGATTTTTCTGCAGAGCAACTACCTGTAAATGTAATCAATATTAGAAATCTTTGGGCCTGAATTCTGCCACCTACCTGGCCTGGCTGTGCAAATTATTCCACTGAAGCCAACACTCTTTGCACAAAATAATTTTGTAAGCCACAGGATGAAATTCTGTAAGTTGCTATTTTGACTGTGGTTTGTGCTGTCATATCTGCGTTGTGTAGGAAAGATAGTTAAAAATTCAGACAAAAGGAAAAAAACCTCATAACTTGCATTAACTTTTATTTAATTTTTGAAACTTTTTAACAACCTGATAATGACAGTGAGCAGGAGTCTTCTTGATGTCTGCTCTTTGAAATCACAACTGAACGCAGGTCTTTGATTTAAGGAAGTTTTACTGAGTTTTCATTGCTTTTTTAATTACTCTGTTACTTTTCTGCTTGGCTGAAAGGAAAAAGCTGGTTCTAGTCAAAACACTGCAATTAAATGTTCTGTAATGAAAACTCTTGCGTAGTGGGAAGACCTGGCAAGTAGTGAGACACTTCACAGCTTAATGTTTGCACTTGACTGTCTGCTTGTGTAACAACTGTACCCAGACAGTGAATGAACTCAGGCTCGGATACTGAATTTACTGAAGCTGCTGAAGTTTGAGCTTCTGACTTCATTTATGTTGCTGTGCAGCCCGGCCTTTATGCACATCCTGCTTATGCCCAGCTCTCTATCAGCTACAGTAAAAAAACACAAACCCCCTTTCAGATGGTCAAAATTGGAGTTAGGTGTGGGCTTTTTAGAGATTATCCCTCTGGGATATTTAAGGCAAGGTAATTTTATCATTCACTGTTATCAAGTACTCTGAAGAAATCAGGAAGCCTGAAAGTGTAAGTTTGCTCCTCATCTTTGGCTAGGAACATGTCATCCATAAGGCACTTGTATATCATTATCATGGATTATTATTTGTGTTACAGTAGTGTGCAGTGAGAGCAAATTCAAGACCCAGTTTAGCCACAGCTACAAAAAACCCATCCTTTTGCTCTGAAAAATATATAGGCAAAATGAAGAAAACCAGACAAGGACTGAAGAATGAAACTGGAACTAGACACAAATGGGAACCAAAGCTTGTAGATATAAAAAAATATTTTTACAAATACCATATATATCCAAAGAAGAGTGCCCAGGCTGGACTGAGAGCAGAACTACAAACCTTTGCAGGAACAAAGCATTATCTCTCTCCTGTTTTATTATATATATAGTAGATTATTTTTAACAATTGAGAATTTTTCTAAGTTCTCTGGCCTGCCTTTGAGTGTAGCTTTTCATTATCTGGTTTACTCTGGGTGGGTGTTTACACCGGGCTTGTTGGAGCAGCATCTGAGCGTTTATTGTGATGCATTAAATGGTGCAGCTGGCATCAGGCATACGGTGTGTCTTTTCCTAGTCTGATCTTGGGGCAAAAACTCCATTGAGTGAGGTGACCATTTATCTTAAGCTTTTTGATTTGTCTTTTATGTGTCACCATTGATATGTATTTCTGTTAGAGAAGGCAAAGCTCAGAGCATCCTCTGCACTTAGAAAAGTGTAGGTGACAGTGTGGTGCCCCTTAGCTCGGGCTCCATTGAGACCTCACCAACAAGGGGCCACAGGTTGAGACGAGCCTCAGGCCTTAGTGTGGTGCCCAGAGAATAATAAGGCTATGCGGGCATGAGAAACTTCCCAAATGGATGTGACCATCCCGTAGTAACAGGGGGGGGAATCTCTGGCAGCACTTGGTGCCCAGATCTACTCAGAGCAGGCTGCTGAGAGCCAATGCAGCTCATGGCCAGCCTAGATATCACCTTGGGTTTTGTTCTGTATATAGTTTTGTGGAGTTTTCTTTGGGAAGAAGGAGGCTTCCTTGGTGTTATTTATCAGTTTATTGTTTTTAATGAAAAATATTTCTTCTGCTAGCATCAACACAGTAAACTGTTGCTAGCCTTGGTCAGTGAACTGAGCTTTGGTTGGAGAACTGATGCTGCATTTCCTTGTATTTTGGATTCACCCCTTTGGTATTTCCCTCTGTCAGGCAGCTCTACCTCTTCCCCTACCTTTCCCCCCAGACTTCTTGCAGCATTACAGCCATTCAGGGGGCGCTTGTGTTTGTGTCTCTGCTTTTCCCTGGCTCCAAACACCAGTGCTGCATCCAAATTGCTTATCCCAGGGAGAACTGCTGCCAGCAAGGAACCTACATTACTAAGAGGTTTCTCGTTGTCTTTCAGATACATCTCTTTTCCTTCTATTTTTTTCAGTTCTTAGCCTGTCACCAGCATTGTCATCACCAGGTGGCTCTTGGAGCTGCTGGTGTCTGTGCAGCCTTAAGCCTGGTTTAGCCAGTTTATTAAACCAGTTATACAGTTGATTAATTTTACTGTAGAGGCACAAATCTGTTGAGCATGGGGCAGATTGCTGTCTGCTGTGGGGAAGAGAGCATTGCTGCCAGCCAGGGGCTGGCTGCTCTCCCCTCATGACATATCCAACAGTCAATGAGAAATTACTTCTGTTGAAACTTTTGGTGAGGAAGAATGCAAGCTGGCCAAGATGTTAGGATTAAAATTCTTTCTTTCTTTCTTTCTGTCAAAGTTTCATGAGGTAACCTCTGAATAATAGATGGTTAAGATTTTGGTTGTATTTCTTATATGAAAGATTGTCTTTCCAGCAGCTCAATTTCCCCCACACCAAACTGGGAATTAGTTCAACACTAACACAGGAGGAGAGTGTCTCATTCTGAAAAATCCCTCACTTTTTCTCTTCTGGAGGGTTGTGGTGTTGGGTGGATTTTGTGCATGTGCTAAACAAGCTTAAGAAAACTTGGCTTGTGATTAAAGCAACTTCGAAAGAAACTCCAATCTGAGATCACAGGCCTCTTTTGCAGGCTGACTTCTGCTGTGATGCAAAAACTTGCTGTTGGAGGCAAAGATTGTGGCCATATTAAATATTGCTAATAGCGTCATTTGCTGACTGTTCTGTGAAGGCACTGATGACGTCTGTGTAACTGGAAACTGCCTCGTGAGCTGGTTTGGGATGCTGAGTCCCAGCGTGCAGAGTCAATCGTATGTTGTGTTATTCAGCTCTAATCTCATTAAGTAAAACTTCTAGAGGTATTTATAGCTTTATTCAGTATGTAATACTCAACAAAAGGTCACTGGGCAGCATAACGTCAGTTAAAATAATAAAGACACTAATTAATTGACAAGATGTTTTCACTCGATTTAATCTGCCAGAATTTAACTCTGCCTGGAGGACATACACTGTCTTCCCTTTCTTTTTGGTCTCCATACCTTCCAGTTTTAGCATTTGGAAGGCTTTACTTAATCTAGTGATTATTGTTGAGGTAGTTTGAGAAGCCTGTGTGAAAACAAACAAAAGTATCAAATGCATTGCTTACCTTTTTCAAGTTGTGTCTTTTGGTTTTTTTTCCGTTTGAAGGAGCACGGTCTGACAGCAGCATTTCTAAGCTGCCATACTGCGTTTCTAACTTTCAAAGACTCTCCAGTGAGGAGGAACTTTGAAGAGTATCATAGTACTAATATATTGTTCAGCAATATTGTTTGTCTTTCCATGACATCTCTGGAAACCTTCATGCATCATTATTTTGGCCTTAAATTAATATTAACTTGCTAGACCTGAAACAGTTGCTTTTAGGATAATTTCTGACATACAGCTATTACCAAGTTCTGTTTAAATGTTGTCTAATAATACATTAATTAAAGAAAACTATTAGCTAGACATCATAAACTCCCACTTACCAGTTCCTGGTTATATTCCCTTGGCCTCTGTAATCCTTTTTTCCCCCCATCTCTCTTGCATTACCCTCAGACCTATCTTTTCTCAGGAGATGACCATTCAAAATTTGCTTTTGGTGCTGTTTTTGTTTATGCTTAAAGGCAAACCAGGCCGAATAAGAGAAGTATTAGTATTTTTTTGGTTGATGATGTGTGCCAGTCATTTGAGAGGTTATTAATCCATGCTTCTCAGTAGCACAAACCTCTGCAAGAAGCAAGGATTAATGTACTAGAGGGCAGATATAGTGAGGTATGTGAAGTGCTAGACATTTTCTGTCCATACAAAGCTATTATTTGCAAAGGGGAGGTGGAGTCTGAAAGTAATAAACTAATTTATTAGTTTGATTAGGCTCATTAGGCTGATGAGTTTCATTACAGTTACCTATTTTGCAGATCATGTTATTTTGAATAGTTTTACTTTTAAGTGGGTGTTTAAAGACATGACCAGGTAATCTGGAGTGATGGGTAAATTTATCCTAGAGAGTGTGCGTACCCATCCAGATAAATAATTATTCAAAACAATTCCTGAAAACTTCCAATATCACAGATTTTTAAATCATCAGACAAATATTACAGCTATTCTCCTAAAGTGTTTTATTCCATTACTGTGTCTTTCCTTTACTGAATGTCTAGTGAGTGAGAAAAGTGGGATATTGGAAGTGCATGCAGCTGCACAACACCTTGCAGACCAGCTTCTGTCCCCAACCAGCAAAGTGGGCATTGCCTTATGTTCTTGGGACTACTGACCTGCAGTTCCTGCCTATGGCATCAGGAGAGTGGCAAAATCCCTCCAAGACAAAGGGGAAAGTACTGCAGGATTGCTTTTTTATTTTGAAAATGTTCATTATGTTAATAATTATTAGTTTCATTAATAATAATTTACATGGAGAAAAGCAATTTCTGAAAGTAGAAGAGGAGGCTTATTCACATTTGAAGTGTTTTGCTTTCCAAAATGCTGCTTCTGCTTCAGGTACAGACCACATGAGTATTGAATACAATGAACATGAAGTAAATACAGTATATTGTATGGGTTAAGCAAAAGCTGCAGTGCACGCTATGTCATGTGTTTACCGTTAGCAAAATATCTAAAAGTGAACTGGAAAATAGCATTTAACAAATATTATCCTGAAATCAACCATAACTTTAATTAAATAAACATAAGCAGGCAGTTTAAAATCGGATCTGAAATCTTTAGTAATGAGCACCATAACCACTCGGATACTGCATCAGTGTTGGTAATTCATTAACAATACTGGGAGAGATCATATAAAAATGACAGTTTCTATTTCAGAAAGGAAATTGATGAAATGTTGGCAAATATATACCACTGCAGGGGGAGGGGTGTGTGTGTGTGTGTGTGTGTATGTCTGTCCCCGTGGCAGCAGAATGACTAGGAATGAAACTTTTCAAAGAAACAGATTAAAAATAAATCCTTGTTTGGGACTGTGCCTCAGGAGCTCAGTCCAAACCACTGCCCCCCAATACGCTCATCCTGGCATGCTGAGCCCTGGGTTTGGGAACAAGTGCCCCTCTGGCTCGTGGTCTGCTGTTCCTTGCCCCCGAGCAAAGTGGGTATCTCACCACCTGCATTAATGACAAGATCCAGTAAGGAAAAAAAACTTCCAAAAATTAAAATGTGTTTTTCTGGTTGTTAATAAGTCTCCCCAAGTATGATGTCCAGGTATCTGGTATCCTCCACTTACTTTGGAAGCTGCAGCATGGAAGCTGTGACCTTTTTGGTTTCTGTTCACTGTGACATTGTCCCTCTGGCACTATGAAGCTTAAAAGTGGTAGTAAGAAAACCCATGCTCCTATAAAATGGCATTTTTTAGAGTCCAAGGTCTGTTAACTCTTCCAAGAGCTACATGTTTTGCTGATCCAGAGCTCAAACCACCAACACCTCGGGGGCAGAAAATACCCAAAAGGTGAAGCAGTAATAGGAGCCTATAGCTGGCTTCACAGTGCAGGAAAAAGGCAACCTGCCTTCCCACCCCCCCACCCCCCACC
>JAOTQQ010000004.1:28322824-28369133 GCA_026546715.1 Gallinago undulata
CCTTCCCACCCCCCCCCCCCCCACCCCCACCCCCCCAAAAAAAAAAAAAAAACAAAAAAAAAAAAACAAGAGGAAACTAGAGAGAAAATAAAAGAAGAAATAACAGTAGTAAGCCATCTGACTGTGAATGCCGTACAAAAATGTTAAAAATACCAGGGGAAGTAACTACAACTTATAAGTATCTGTTGCTTTTCAGAGAAAAAAGAACCCTAGAACATGAAAAGGAGAAACCTTATTTTGGTGACATTGGGCTGTGACAGGGTGACTTACACCTTGATCAGACTGTAAGCAGTGTCCATTCAGGGCTTGTGAACTGTTTAAACTGGGCCATCCCAGGTGATCCCAGGCCATCCTAGGCTAGAGGAAATATGTCGCACAGTCCCACAGAGTCCTGGCAAACCCCATGGGCAGAGCCAGTGCAAGATGGTGCAGAGCAGGACTGCCTGCCAAACAGCTTGCAGACACTTTTGGAGCAAATCCCCAGAGCTGACAAATGCTTTTGTCCAGGCTTGTCATCCTTGTTCTCCTGGGACATCCCTAAAGGATCAGCTGGGAAGTTTGGGGGAGCGCCGGGCAATCTGCTAAGCTGCATTAGTTGTAAAATCCCATATATAGAGTGAAAGAGATTTAACTTTGTGTATGTTTTCCTTAGTTTAGCCAGTGCAGAACAGCAGGCTGTCCTGATTAACCAGCGTTTCCCCTGACACAAACCAAATGGCTTACAGCTTGAGTAACTGTCTGTTGAGTCCCATGTTTATTATAAATTCAGTAGATGAAAAAAAATATTTAAGTTTCTGTTTTTTACAGCATTTCCCACCAGAGAACGCTAACACTTGTAAAACAATAAATGCTATAGTATAACATAGCAAGACTAGTAAAATGCTGAACAGTGGATAAAATTATTTACAAAAGACCATTATGGTTTCTTTTGGAGAAATAATGCAGCATTTAATTTTAATATACATATGTCAGGCATAACATTTAGATGCTACAAAAAGGAACATAAATATAGAAGTGCACATGTGCCATAAGGTACATTCACAATCTTAATTACTTCCCTCACTAAAAATAAGTTGCCCCTGCATTTGATCTCATCTCTGTGCCACCAGTTTCTGCAAAGTAAACTACTTCTCTAAGCAGTTCAAGGAAAAAACATCAGCATCTAAACTTTTGTGTCCCACTTGGGCCAATTTTAAAACAAGGTTTTTGGGAGGATCAGGTGTACAGAGAATCAGAAAGTTGTGTTGTTTTGGAGCTGTGAATGGATCAGGGACATTTCTTCAGTTAAGCTAATTTGTTCCCTGACAAGGTTTTGTTCCGTTCTTGCAGTAATACTGAATTCCAGTGCAAATGTTGACTGCTGCTGTCACAGGACAGTGGTTGGAAGGGAAATGCATGTTGCTGCCTCCTGTTACTCATTGTGCAGTCAAGTCAGAGCCAGCTTACAAGATGGGAAACTGCACATTAGCATAAAGAAATTTAGTCCTGGAGGGAAAAGACTGGCTGATGCACATCCATCACCTACCTGCACATTTCATCCTCTTTTCTCCTTCTTGCTAGAAAAATGAAGGCCAGTGGCTTTAATGGCAGAGAAGTGGTAGCTGTGTTTCAAGTAGTACTTTAACTCCACCAGCCTGTTTGTTGGTACTGCCTGCAGATGAATTTCTGCCTCGGGAAAAGCAAAAAGTGGAGACCCAACACAACAAGGTTTGCCACTTGGAAAGTCCACAGAGGTGGCCAGGAGGGTTTATTGGTTGCTCCTGAGGAGCAATTGTTTCCATCAGTATAATCCCTAAATAAAGATTGTGTGAGGTACTTTCAGCCGTACTAGAAAATCATTCATTTCCCAGCATAACAAGTCTGAACTTGCCGGTTTTCCTTTGATTTTCATTGCATCATTAAGGAAACAAAAGTGTCATTTGCTTGGACATGTTGCAGATATACCTGGGCCTGCAGTTGCTGTGGGTCAGTATGTGCTGAGCTCAGCCAGTGCTGGGGATGGCAGGCACAGATGAGCAATGAGGCCTGGGCATCTCTGCAAAGTGCTGGGATATGGACATAAATATCTCTTGGTATGGGAATTTTTCAGGCTAAAATACACTGGAACTTCTATTCAGAGCTGACTTTGATTCAGGTAGCGGCTTCATTATGTGCAATCATCCAGCTAAATTTTTCCCTAAAATTTCACACTTGGAGGAAGGGGGAAAAGTGACTCAGTAAGAGCTGCAGACATTTTTTTTTTGTTCTTTCCCCAAGTGAGCTCTACCCTTTTTTATATACTTTGATTTTATAGAACTTTGGCAAAAAGTTCAACATTTGACAGTTTTTATTTAGATTTCGACATGTGGTTTTTATATTCTTAAGTTTAAAGAGATGGTGAATTCTGTCTTTTGGATTTTTTCAAATGTTTAAGTTGTTACTATTGTAATCTGCTGAGTGTTTAAAATGGATCTGAGAAAGGAAGTAGGGTATTAGTTTTATTGGAAAAAAAAAACCAAAATTATTTTGAAAGTTCCTTTAAAGCAGTATTTTTCTGACAAAATATAGAAGAACATATTTATATTGATCATAGTATTTGATACAGTATATTATAAATGTCCATTCAGAAATATTGCTGCAATGAAATATGCTGTATTGATTGTATAATATAGAAATAGCATATGATATTTAGAAAAAATAAAATAGGATTAAAGGGCATCTATTCCGTGGCTAAAAGCTTTATGTGTTGTTAATAGTATTTCAAAACCTCTTTTATATTAAATACAGCATTTGCAATAGACTGTGAGCAAATTAGATATTTTTAAAGACAGACTTTTATCATTGTCTGGAAGGAGCCTTTAGCCAATACCAAATGCGCATTCCTTTTCACAGTTAATCATAGTCTTAATTAAACAAAGCTGAGCTGAATAGGAAGGCAGTGAGATAATTGTAGACCCTTGATCCACAGATACAAAATAATTTTCTAAAATTGGGAGTGAGCATGCTAACATGTTTTACATGCAGGGAAACTGAGGCAGATTGAGACTGCACAATCCCTTGGGGTTATTCTAAAGAAGGCAAGGCAGAGAGATGCTCAGGACCCTGCGTGACTCCCAGGTGCCCTTGTTGGCCTTGGCAGAGCCATCTGAGACCAGGACTTGTTTCCAGCCTGCAAACCTGCCTGGAGCCTCTGTGCTAGCAGGCAAGCAGCAGCCCTTGAACAACTTGTTTTAATTATGTGAGGAGCACGCTAGCTTTCCACAGTCATCTTTTAATCTTTTTTATATTTTTGTTCACACTATGTCACAGATATGTACTGCATTTAATTACTCCAACTTAGTTCAGTATGCAATAGATAAAACACAGGACTGGAAAGTGGTTATTGCAATTGCCCTGCTGACCCTACAGTAGAGCTGCCATACATATGCCTTCTTAACCTTAGGCTTAGACAAATATGAAATTCTTTTGGTTGCTGGTCAAAGAAAATCCTTGCAGATTTATATTTTCTAGACAGATCTGTAGAGTAAATCAGAAAGACCTGGTTTGGCCCTGCAGCCTGGCCATATGCTTCTTTGCCTGGCAGTTCCTGTGGGATGCCCAATTGTTGGGGCCTGATCCAGAGCTCTTGGCAGGAGGGGACCAAGCCTCTGGCTGCATGATTGTTTTCCCCAGTCATGTCTGCCTGCATCTAAGGCTTGTAAGGGGCATTTGTCCCTGCCTGGGCCACATATGGGGTCCATCCTGGCTCAATTTCCCTAGAGAACAGGAGCCTCCAGCATATTCCTCTGCTCCCTGCCCCAGGGAACACCTGTGCACCTGGTATCAGCCCGGGGATACATCTCTGGCTTATTGGAGGTACTATTGGCAATGCTGTGATAACAGAGCACTACATGGTTTTGTATATGTAAATAATCACGGGGTCAGCAGAGGGAGCTCAAGGACATGCAGTCTCAATTTTGAATTTCAGACCAACAAGAGTTTTCTGGGTGCTGAAGTGTTCCGAGATAAACTCTCTGCCTTTGGGTGTTACAGGAGCTTATTTTTAGGCCCTCAAACTCTGCAGCGGCTGTGTTGGGCCACCTGGCTTGTGCTGAAAGGAAGAGAGCTGAGCAAGAGAGGTGTTACTAATAGGAATCCTTTTGGGAAGGGAAATCTTTCTTAATATTGTTAATAATGAGATCAGAGTTGAAATCCAAAGTGTGCTGACATGATCCTCTGGTGACACCAGTTCAGACTGAAAAATCATGTAGGAAAAATTGGCTAAAGGGAAGTGGGGAGGAAAAGCAACCGTCTAAAGTGTAAAGCTGTGCCCATTGAATAATCTATGTAGGTTGGAGGTAGCAGACTGTCACAAAGCACCAGTGTAGCAAATGTGTGGAACAATTTCCCATACACAGAAGGGTCAAAAATACTGCAGCTACCAAATATCTCCTAACGAAACCCATGGTAGCTACTCACAACTTTGTTTTAAAATGGGATGTTGCTCTTTTAAAGCTCCCTCCATGGCTGTCAGGCCAAGCGCAGGCAGACTTGCGGCTGTCCTGTGTGTGGGGATTGCCGCTGCAATGTAACCTCACCCAGGGACGGAGGCTTTTCCCTTTTCCCTTACTCAGGTGTACTGGAAAGCAGTGACTGTGGTCACTGGTGTCTGTGCTTGTGTGCTTGTCCCCCTGCGCCCAGCATGGACGGCCTCAGAGAATTCCATGAGCCTGAGCAGGAGCCAGGAGTGGACCTTGATGGGGGGGTGGGGGGTTAAGTAAACATTCTGTGCAAAATGTTGCTTTAACTGGGATTTGCTGAAAGGTCTTCTCATCAGAAAAATATCGATAATGGGCATTATTGGTATTCTTGTCTAGTTCCTTGGCCCTTTTATCGCTTCTGACCGATCAGATTTCATTGCTCAGCCGTAATGCCTGTCTGATTTTTGAGGAAAAAAAATTATTAGACAATCACTACTCTTTCTGGTGCTGTTCAAAACCATCCAATTTCCTTGGAAAAATTCTGGAAAAGATTATGACAATAGCAACTCTTTGATCATTGAAATTCCTGTTGAGATTCAAACTCTCAGTGGTGGGTTTTAACTGCAAAAGGAGCCCTGTATGCCTGACCTTGGACAAGAGATGAGCATTTTCAGAGGCAGCAGAGCAGCAGGGTTTGGGCAGCACATTTTCATAACCTTATTCCAGGGCGGGAGCTCCCTCTTGTGAGAAAAGAGAAATATCAGAAGTCCTGGGCTATAAATTGAAAAGGTGCAGGGGAGATGGTGTTTAATAGGCAAGCGATTTCCAGTAGCTTTTCCTATAAATCTGCACATATCTCCATCCACTGGTACAGGAAAATGTGGCATTTGGTGCTATGGTCATGCAAAATTTGAAACTGGCACTGTAATTTCTGCATAGCTACTATCTGTCAGAGTTCTGAGGCCGGACAAAAACACAGAAATAATTTTCAATGGAAATAATTTTCCTGGGTTCCCCCCTCCCCCCTTTTAATGACTTTTATCTCAGAAAAAAAGACTCAATATTAATGTTAGCTAATAAAAAGCAGAAAATAAAGGAATCTGTCAGAAATGATAAATACTGTTTGCATTTTTCTGCTTGCTGTGCTTAGTGTCAGCCGTGATGAATCAGTAATGCTTCTGCCATCCTCTTGCATGAAGCGCCAGAGCTGGCTCTCTCATGTCTGTACCAAAACCATCTCTCTTTGAAATGGTGGGTGTCCAGCTATGCACTGGGCAATCAGGGTATAATGGGATACATGTATACAATAACTGTATGTATGAAGACCCTATGGATGGCTCCAGGTGTATTTTAGTCTGGGATCATTTATGGAAACTACTTGGTATTTAGTGAGATCTGGTGCACTTTGAAGGGGAAAAAATGTGTTTCAGAAGTATTATTTTGAGCCCTAGGATTAACTTCTTGCTGACAAGTGTGATTTAATGGCAGCCAAAGCGGTGACAGTTGCTGGCAAGGGCTGCCCTGACCCTTGCCTGACTTCATACGTGAGTCCCATGCAGGGTCTGGGCAATCCGTCTGTTACAAAAGCCTGGGCACTTTGAGGTCCTCCACATTGCTGGAGTGAGAGCTTGTCCCACATGTGCTGCCAAGCACGAGTTGCCCCTTACTTTCTCTAAGTGTTTAGGGAGTCTTCTGCGACATTTGTTGGGTTTATTTTGCTGCTGATAAACAAAGCCCTCATGTTTGCCATCAGTGCAGCTGCTATGTGTATGGCTTTAAGACCACAGCCAACATAGTCGGTTGGGTTGCTCCCTCAGCCGTGCTCCCACCAGGCCCTGTCACCTCTGGCACTTCCTCACCAGGGAGAGGAAGACTCTTGTGTCTTGTTGACTGTCCCCCGAAACCAGGGTGCACCAGGTGGGGACTGATGCATTGCTTTTCTGGGACATAGTTTATTAAATCAGCCTCTTTTCCCTCTGCACTCCAAGGGTTAATAATGCTAGTGTAAGAATATTATTCCAAGGGATTATTTTTTAAAAAAATTATCATTTTTCTTACAGCAGGGAACATGTCCAATAATTGATGTGGGAATATTAATGCAATATGTGTGTGTTATCAATTTAGAAAAGCAGAAGACATATTTCCTTAAGCTTCTAATCATTCATACATATGACCTTCATTTATACAGCAGAAGGGCTCTTCCACAGAGCTACAATTTGCTTCAGATGTTTAGCTTGGGTATTTTGCTTTACCTTCTAACTGCCAAGTTTGGGATTATTTAGCAGTAAAATTAGAAATGTGGATTTGAGTATGTACCAAAGTCCTGACAGGTGTTAATGGAACTCAAGTTGAATATTTTATTCTTTAAATAGTAAAATGTAAACCTGTATTTGTTTAGCTTTGCCTTCCTGCCAACTATATCAGGTATCTTATGTGACTAGAATCACTGTTTTCTGTACATGGTCTTCATGGCAGTTTCCAGTGCCTGTTCCCAGCTCAGCTTATATTATATTTATAATCCTAACAGATTTCAGATCCACAGAGAATTCCTTAGGCAAATGTGTGGTTCTCAACCCAAAGAGATAGGAAAGAAAACTCATTATGCAATATAGCCCAGATTTGCAGAATGTGCCTAAAGATGCAAATAAGCACTTAAGAGGATTTTTAGAAGGAAATAAAATCCTGAAGATGAAATTAATGCAATTAAGGCAGTTCTGAAAAATCTCACTTAATGCCCTTTTTTCACTTTTAGGTGTTCAGACACCCTTAAAAAAATCTATCCCTTAGCCTGTTGCCATTCAGCAATGTTGCTTTGGGTTATATTCGTAGCACAGTGATTCAGAGGGATTCCTTTTGGTACTGGTACCTGGTTTTGCTCAGAGAGGTGGTGCAGGTTGCTGTATGGGTCATGCTCTGTTTTGGTGAGGGGCACTGGCTGCTTAGGAAAGGCTGTAGGACACTGGCACACCATCGGCTCAGCCTTCCTTGTTACAGGAGATGTGCTGAGAGGGATTTACATTGTCTGAATGTTGATATCCATCAGTGGAGACTGTGGTTCCTCACCACCGTCCTGGGACAGGCTGACTCCCCCTTTGGAGACATCTTGCCCTTCCCAGTGCCTGAGAGGACGCCAGGGTGCTGGTTTGACAACTCATGGATGCCTGGAATACTGCAGAATGAAGCCACCGCTTAGTTACTTAAGAGGAAAATCCCGAATCTGATATATGAACCACATACTGACCTTGGGGGCTGTTCTGGGGCTCTGTTGACATTGCCCTAAGGATGGGTGGTGGTGTGCTGCCTTTATGGAATGAAGGAAGCCTGAAAGCATGGAAAGGTGTGTCTAATCCTCCAATAAACCAGCTGAACGCACTCCCTGGCTGAGGCCCTGGCCAGTGTCTCCACAGGTCCTCCCACGTCTTTGTATCCTCCCTGTGTCCAGCAGCGCATTCAGGTCCACTGCTTCCCACCCAGGCCCACTGCGAGGGGACAGAAATACAGCCGCTCTCAGAAGGAAAGGAGAAACCCCTTTGAAATAAAGCAGGCCAAAAGTTGCAAAAGTTTTGAAAACTAACATCATGCTTTTGTTGGTGTCCTTGATTAATTGAAGAGAACTCCTATATAACACAGGGCCAGAAATACACTTTTAAAGTTTAGTCACTTGGTTTTGAATGAGAGTTTGGTTTTGAATCAGGCTCTGGCCTGAAAATCTGTGTTAGTGCAGAATTATTTGGGTTTTTTTGGCTTCAGCACCACTACAAAAATCTTTTTGCCGAAGGAGTGGGCAAATTTCTTTTCATCTTGGTAGAAATCAGGTAGAAAGCTCAGTCTTTTAAGGGCTTTAGCTAGATTGGGACTTCATATGGTTTAGATGCCTTTTTTTAAAAAAAGTCTGTCGTGGTTTGACTGGTTTTGCAGCCCATGGAGCCAGGGTATGCAACCTTGTGAGGCTTTGATGATCTAGACCTCTACAGCTTTTTTTCTGCTGACTCTGGGCCGTGGACTTCCAAGTCACTTAAGGGAGTTTGCAGTTTGCTTTGAAATTTAAGTAGAGAGGAGCTTTTAGTATAACTCTGCAGATCTCAGAGGGGCTTATCTCAGGAGGGACTATTCCAATGGCTTTTTGCTATCAGTGAATTAAATTATATAGGCTGGCTATTTTTTCATCTTCTGTTGCACTGACCTTCTAATTTATTACAAATACATAACTGGAGAACTGAACTAACTCGTGTAGGTTTTAATAAGATCATAACAAAACCCATTGAAATCTTTTACTCTTATGCAATTTAAGTTCAATTTACAGTCACTGTTTATTTTCACATACTTGGTTGTTTTAAGAACTGGGTTTTTTTTTTCACTGCTTGCGTAACTGCCTTCTATTGCAGTATCAAATCGGTGCTCTTAATGTGCTCTGGAATTTGTTTTTTTGGACTTTTACCATTTAGAAAATGTATCCAGTTGAAAGGACAATCTCAGAAGCAGGGAAGCCTTTCCACAAGCAGCAGCTCTCCCTGCTGTTGCGTACGTAACTAGAAAATATGATCTGAAAATGTAATCATTGATTCCGTATTCTTTCCGTGGGAATGTATCTGATGCCTGCCACAGGCTGTAAGCATTCTTACTGCAGACCTGAGGCTTTGGTCTTGCAAATTCCTGTGTTGTGTTGCCAAATCAGAATTATGGCATTTAAAATAGTGTTATTTTGTCATGAGATGCCACATACGTACATCTCATGTGCTCACTTGCAAAGGTGTGAGAAACCGACAACAAAAGGCACCTCTGTAGGACTGAAAGGACAATTACTTCTATAGCTTGTGAAGTACTGCAGCTAGTAAACAGGGACAGAACAAGCATTTTGGTTTTCTATACGATTAAAAACTTGAGCTTGATTATATTAAAAACTTAGAGGTCCTGCTGAATGTTTGGCTTGCATCCCAGCTGGTGGAAAGCGCAAAGAAGTGCTTTAGTTGCTTCACTGTCAACTTGAAATTAATTTTCTCTCTCCCAGCTTGATCAGCCACTGAAGGTCATCTTATTTCAGTCGTTCCTAAAGCATCCTGCATACATACACAGTACATACACAGGGGTAAATGGGGTTCTCATTCACTGGGGAAATGATTTGTAGCTATTTATAATGTAGTGTTGTAATTTATTATTTGAATTCTGTTGCCTAGATTGAAAAAGTATCTGACAGTCAACTGGAACTAGCAGTTCCATTTTAATTCCACGGGGTAATAATTTTCTACTATTATAAAGCCTTACTTCAGTTATTATATATATTAGTTGGTGGGGTTTTTACAGCGCCACAACGAGAAACTTGCCAAGCAATAAATTCCATTGAAAGGTTTCTTTGTGTCTTTAGGAAAAGCTTACATGAGATACTTCCCTACTTACATGTAATAAAAAGAAATAATGAAGTACACAAGCACACAAGTAACCATTAACTTGTGCTATTGTGTACTTTAATGGTTTTATTATGGATAACTTTCCAAACTGTAGAGACTCAAATGAGTGCCTTCGCATTTCTCTGAATCTATCTTTTTAATTTACAGAAAACCTGATTCACACAGATCCTGGAATTAAATCATCACTCCAGCTGCTATGCTTTAAGTTTCCCAGACCTTTGTGAATCATTGTGTGGTTTTGAACAGCCTGGTTGTTGTGACATAAATATTTTTGTAATTGATCAAATATGTTTAGGCTTGGTTGGTTTGTATTTTTAAACTAAAAAAATGTCATTTTTAGAATGATTTCTTTAATTTTTAGGAAATGAGATTAATCGTGTTTTTAAGGCATGATTTCCTTTTAATGACTTGAACTAATTGAAGCACAGGAATTATTTTGATTTTTGCCTCAGCCATTACAGTTTTGTTGAGCTTTGGATGTGTTTTTTTTCCTAAATCCTCCATCAAAAGCTCTAGAGTTTTTACTGCCTGTCAGTTGTTAAGCTACCTGCCTCCTTGTTTAATCTTCTAGGAAAGAGTTCAGCCCACTTATGCCTGAGATCAAAAAATAAAAATAAAAATCTGATGTGTCAGAGTAGATAAGCAACAGGACAGAAAGCCAGATGCGTCAATGATCAGAAACAAAGCCATGTGTGTCAGCTTAAAGCATAATTTGGAGCCTTTATGCAGGTTAATTCTAGGAGAGAAATGATGGGTGAGTGGCTGCCCAGTGCTTGGGCTAGGTTGGGTGTTCTTGGGAGCTAAAGATCTTGAGGAACAGTTTATAAAACAGGGGGGTTCTATAACCCCATGCACCTTGTTCTCTAGTGACTAACTAAAAAGCTTCCTGAGGGTCTTAAGTTTCATTCACATTTCTTCAGGACAGAAAACTAAATTAGGGCACAGAGGCACATTCATGTACACTAACAAGGTGCATCCAGGCCCAGGAGAAACAAGTAAAATACCTCCATATAGGCTTTGTGCTTAGCTCAGATCAGCCTCAGCATGGTGCTAAACATGCCACTGTAATGACATGGCATCCAGGGGTTTTTCTGTGTTTGCAGACCCTGCTGTGGCTGAGGAGAGGTAAAGGGGCATCAGGGTGCTTGATGCTCATGCAGGAGCACACCCCTGAGCTGTGAGGCCCTGGGACTAGGGCATCAGGTGTCATCTTGGACCTGAGCTGTGTCCTGCATTTCTGGGCAGGTTGGTACAAGCCTTTCACTGTGACTGACTGCTGGTTGTCCTCCTCCAGCATCATTTTTGTTGCTGCTGTTCTCTCTTTTCTCAGCTGCTGTCCTAGCACTTTCCTTTGCAGCAGTTTCCCCTGCTGCCGCCTCTGTGTTTCCCTCCTGCCCCACCTCTGTATGAAGTGCCCACGAGAGGCACAGAGCTGTTGACTGGCCTCTGGGGATAACACTCTTGGTCCCTCAGGAGAGCTCCCATTCAGGGGTTGTCTACAAATGTGGGACACCCTCATCATACCCTTCAGATTCCATACAAGATGTTTGCCAAAGCCAGAAACTGTGAAGAGTTACAGCTAGCATCCCCTGGTAGAGCTACAAAGGACACATAAATACACTGAGTGGCTGGGACACTGGTGACCTCTGAGTTTATGCTGCTACTGTGTTTTCCCCGGTACTTTGACTGCTGGGTTCACACATTGCCACCAAATTGTGCTTTAAAATATATATATTCATTGTGGTTGTATAACTTTGTGACCGTAAGGGGAACCGCAGTCCTGTGGATGCAGTAATGCCACTTCTGCTAATGCTGCCAAAGAATCGCCCCATTCAGCTTGGGACCTGCTCTGTGGATTCTGATTATGCAGCTGTAAAATGTGGTATTTTCTTAACCTGCCACTGAATTTAGCATTTTTTTTCCTGTGTAACTTGCTATTTTGCTGAAGCCAGGTGCTTGGCATTTTTCTGTCAGTCCTTTGAGGGGTGGGGAAAGAATGCCAAGAAATCTTCCAGCAGCTGCTTCTTGTTTCAGACTGTTCCCTGGGGAGAAGCTAATTGGATTACTGAAGAGATGGAGCTTGGCACTGGCATACCTGGCATGAGGAAAGGTCCTTGACAGTGCTGTGTGGGCATACCACTGCTGAGCAGATCCTGGTAATAGGGAGAAGACATGAAAAAAAGAAAGTATCGTCCTCAGTCACTGAGTGGTTTCAACCCAGTGTGAGCTGTTCAATAACTTTGAGCTTTAACTGAAGGGGTATTTACCAGACATCAACTGATACTCAGTCTGGGCGACCTTTAGTGAATGGTATGTTAAAATTTGCTTGGTGGTGAAAAACTTCCAAGCATCAGCAGCATTTCAGATTTGCTCCCCTGGCTTGGATGGGCACAGGACAGTTTCCTTGGCCTGCCATGTACCTGGTGTGGCACTTCTGCTGCTACAGATGTGGTGTTGTGGGAACTGGCCAATGGGAACAGCTTGTCATTGGTGTGAGCATGATGTCCTTTAGCAGACTTCACTCTGGGGACTGCTGTAAAAACATCCTGCAGTCTTTTCACAAGAACTCTGCCCTGTGACTGGGCTCAAGCCCTCTGGCATCGGTTGCAGGAGGCACAGCCAATCACACCTGGACACTGCCAAGGGCAGCTAGGACATTTATTGTCATTTGTTTCCATTTAAATTACAAGAGCAAAGTTAATGTCAACTCTGAATATCTTCCCAGGGACATTGCACATCTTCCTTTAACCCAAATTGCCAGCCTGGCATTTTCCTTCACGAAGCTGTACCCACACTTGCGGGACAGCAGCATTTCCTGAGGTTGGGGTTTGTGTATTAGAATAGAGTCTTTCAAGATAACCATGCATTGCTCTGAGGGTGCCTTATTGAGCCCAACTAGCAATGCTTTGCAAATGAGAACAAGAGTTTTTTAGTTAGTTTTTCCTTACTGTTCTCCCAAACCACCATGGCGCATTTTCAGGAGCTCGTGTCTACCATGCCAGCATTGGCACACATTGGAAATGCCTATTCCCTTGCAGGATGCCTGTCTCTCCCAGGAATCATGACTAGGCTGGGAAATGCAGCCCAGTGGAGCCACAGCCATAGTGACAGGGAATCAAGCTATTGCAGGTGACCTCTGGAAGCTGCTGATTACAAATGCTTTGGCTGGAGGAGAGCCCTCCAAAGGCGTCCTGCTCTTCTCTACAGTGTGTGTCTGAAGCAGAGAGTTGAGAGTGGCTGCCAGGTCTTGTGAATGGAGAAATGAGGCAACCTGTCCCACACTCAGAGTTTGTGCAGTGTGAATGTGCCACAGATCTCATGTGGGAGGATTCCATACATTTACTTATGGAGGCAAAAAGCCAACTGAGCTCCATTTAATTTTCCCTTATGCTGCTGGGATGGCTGTATATGCTGATGTACCCACCATGTCAGAAGCAGAAGGAAGGCTGGGAGATGCTGCAGGTCCAGCAGGGGTGCAGCACCGGGAAGCCAGAGCCCATGGTGCCACCCCACGCTGGATGGCTTCTGGCACTTCCACTAAAAGTCCGCAGGCCACTTGGTTTTCTTAATGTACACTTGGGCTGTTTTAATTTTGCAGTTACTGAAATGTTACTGCTTTGTTTAAATCACTCACGGGCATCTTAAGAATGTAATATTGGGATTTATCAAGCAGACTGATGATGTTAAGAAATGACAGTACACTTGTCTCCAGTTTTTAATGCTTTCTTGTAAAACTGAAAATATAAAACCAGCTGAGCAAATGGAGATCTTTATATACATGAGGTCTGTGATTAAAAAAATCCTTTTAGTTAAAAAAAGGAAAAAAAAAAAGATAAGAATTGACCAATGAGTTAAATGAAAACTGATTAAAGGGAACAACATTCTCAAATTGAAACATACTTTTCAGGAAAAAAAAACCTTCTTTACAAGTTTATTATATAACTTACATTTACACTTTACTGAGAGAACTTACAAAACAAGCTGCTTGAAATGCTTCTCATTTCCTTAAAGCATGAATTTCAAAGTGCCACAGCAAAGGAACAGTTTCCAATATTATCTTATACAGACTATTCATGTATAAAATGGTTTGGTAAATGTGAGGTGTTTATTTAAATGAGCACATATAGGGATACAGACTAAATAAAAGTACTTGAACAACACATTTGTTATTACATACACAGTTATAGGTATAATAAAGGAAACAAGGTCAGCACTGCCCTTAGGTATCTGTGTAGATGGAAGGAATGTGATTCAAGCAGTGATCAAAGGCGCCGTTTTGGAAGAATCCATTTTCATCAGTTCCGTTGGAGACCATGTCTTCAGATACACACTGTGCTTCAGAGATTGCATCATAGCCTGAAAGTGTGACAAGTTGCATGGACATGATTTAGTACCACAGTACATATAAGGAAGGAAGCATGGTTTGCGGCCTGGGTTTATACAGTACAGCACAGTGTTAATGAAAAGACAATAGGGTTTACCATCAAAGCCTTACCCAGGAGATACACCAACTAATCTCCATGGGCATTTGTGTCACAGTAGATGAAGCTCCCATTCATTTCTGCGGAAAGCTACCCATTTGCAAGTGCAGTGCAAGTATCAGCGTATGACTCTCTTGGGACTTTACAGTCATTATCTGAATAGGATGTCAAAACAATGAGTGGGCAAGGATCCTAGTTAAGTGTGCACTAAAAGTGATGCAGTCCTCTTGTTTTCTGTGTTTTTCCTTTTAATGGCACTTAGGAAAAATGTTCCATATGTCTCCCAGCTGCTGTTAAAATCCAGAAGAAATCTGGATTCTACATTTATTGGATCTGCACATACTGCAGAAGTGAGGTCTGTGGAAGCGTGTCTGGCTCAGGTGAGGCTCACAGGACATGAGGAAGGAGCTGTGCACCACATTGTCCTTAGCCCACCAAAGCCCACCGTGCTGTGGGCTCCTCAGCTGCTCGAGCTAGGTGGTGCTTGCCAGGCTACCAGAAAGTCACTATGGTGGGGAATTTCTTTGTCCCTTCTCCTTTTAAAATGCAAAACGTCCACAGCTGTTAGAACTGTCCCTGAGGTTTGCCTGCTACCAGGTGCTTTGGCAGCTGGAGTGCCAGGAAGTCTGAAAAAAAAGTTTATTGCCTACCCCAAGTGACATGAAAATTTCCTATTATGCCCCACTATAACCTGCTTTTGCAACTGGCCAGTCAAGGCTCACATGCACATACTCATTTTACTGCAGTCTAGCTCTTTCCTTACTTCTCCTCTATTGTGTTCACCCCTTGATGTGCACTTCTTTCTGCATTTGTCCCTGTGCCCACACTTCTCTTCACTCCAGCCATACCCTCCTTATCTGCCCCGGGCTCCTGCTGTCTGCCTGGGGCTGTGCAACTTCCCAAGTTATCTTCAACAGTTTTCTAACCCACCCACTACCTTCTCCCCAAACTACTGCATGAAACATTGACCCCCTTATGTCCATCCTTTAACATAAATATTCTCTTTTACCCTGTACCACCTGATTTGGGTTGGGTCTTTAGAAAAGTGTCTCTTTGTGCACTCAGCCCACAGACCACAATATTATTAATTAGCAGCAGCATTAAGTCAGCTGAGGCAACTCATGGAACAAGATTCTTCTAGTTAAGAACATGCCTGTAAACTAAGTGCCTGATGTTGAAAATAAATCTCTTAAAAATTGCATTCGTGTGAATTGCAAATCAATGTGTGGGTGCCTCATCCTCATGGTTAAAGCACTGGGACCTGACTCCATTCTCAGCTTGGTGGAGGAGCTCTGTGGAGCCATTGGGAAATGACTGTTTTTCTGTGCCTTAGTTCCCCATCTGGAAAATGAGCTCTTCCTTCTCTTCAGTCTTTCTCTCATCTTTTCAGCCTGCCTGACTCTGCAGGAAAATGCGTCTGAATCAAACACTGCACCAGGCTTAACTCAGGCCTCCTGGCTGTGCAGTACCACGCCACCACCAGTGATGACAGATCCTGTAGTCTCATACAGCCAGTCCTGATTTCAGAAAGAACCATCAGCTTACTCCTTAGAATTTAATTATAGGTATTTTACTATGAGGTATGTTTTTATTATTTGAGACCAAATTATCTACTTATTTACATTTCTGCATTTTCCTATGACGTATTAATTTACTGTTAGTTTATAGGTCAAATTCTGCTGTCTGCAGAAATCTGGCATGCAGCGTATGTCCAAAGTCTCTGGAAGATGAACTTTGCCTGTTTATCTGCGCTGTGCTGTGTTGGTCCAAGTGGATTGACCAGTATTTTGAGAAGTATTGCGAGTGTTTATATTATGCTAATTTCTGTTTGATGAGCCTGTATACAGGGTGGATACACAACCGCAGATGGACAAAACCCAAGATAAGCATACACCCCAGAAATCATTATTAGATTCCAGATAGAGTAAACTATCCAAAGTCCTGAACAGAAAATAAAAATTTATTGACTGTTAATGTGATTCATGGAACAGCTGTTTGCCAGTCACATTTGGCATTCCTGTGAGATGAGATCTCATTTAATATTAATAGTGCTATAAAAGCCTAAAAAAACTTAATGCATAGCCTTGATGAATCTTGCGAACCTGAATGGTTCTACTTTACACACAAAAAGATGAGATACAATTTATATATTTAATATATATTTACATTTCAGCCTTTTAAGTATTTGCATACCTCAATAACTACTCTAAAAACAAAAATATTACACAGAAACATTTCATAATAGTTTAGCCCCAGACAGAAGAATCAACTGTTGTTGAAGTTGGTGTCTTGCCATAGTATTATTCTTTGCTCCTACAATTTCTTTTGGAAAGTTTATTTAGTCTGTTCTCTAAATATTGCAGGCTGTCAATCTAAACTTGAAATTTGATGTTAACATGAAAAACCTATGTTTTAGCAACATCAAACATGGATAATACAAAAGAATTCAAAGTTGAAGTTGAAACTTCATCTTAGGCTTTTCCCTTGTGTTTGTTAGTGATGCAAAGTATGGAAACAACAGACAAATACATGCGTGCTGTCTCTGAACAGTCTCCTTTAATACAAAGCAAACAGGAAAGTCAACTCTAATTTTGTGGTTTGACTCCGACCCCATTTCAAAAAGCATTTAAACATATGTTTTCACTATTGTCCTTAACCGAGATGCCCTCCTGAATTCAGACATGAAGAAAAATTTCTTGGAGATATGTAAGTAAAGATTGCAGTAAATGGTAGTGTTTCATGGCTCTGACAATACTCACATTTTGTTTGATTTCAATAACTCTGACAATTCTTAATTGTGGTTTTAAAAATAGGAAAGAATGCTTTATAAAAATGAATAAGTAAATATGGAAGTATTGTAGTAATCTAGCTATAATAACTTGTTGCAAATTTTACATTATGCAAATATGTAGCTAAATGGGAGAATACAATTGCCATAAATGTGCAACAGCACAAACACAAAGGAACTCCTGAATGAAAAGGAAACTAATATTTTGAGCTGATTCTATAAAAAGCAGCGCCTTTCAGTTTTTTAAACATCAGTATTGCAAAACAAAGCCATCCTTTTATTCTTCCATCGACAGCAAGTCCTCTGCTGCTATTTGCTTCAGAGTTGTGTTAACTATCTCCTCAACTTTGATCTGATTATAAAACCTGCCTGCACATACCTGAAGAGATGTACAATGAATAGCTTACACAATAAATGTGGGAAGTGTCTTGTTTGTCAGTGCTCATGAAGGTGTGTGTTGCCTGTGACATCCAGTAAAACAAAAGGAAAATTTGTCCATCAGTCAAATGCAGGACAATTAAAACAAATTGGCTTTCCTTCTGGGATTTTTATAGATGCAAATGAATTTCAGTGACCGAATTTTTTATGCAAACATATTTTTGTAATAACATTGACTATAGAATGTGTTTGTTTCCCCTCCTGCTATAAATATCATATGAATAATTCTTTATAGGCGCATTAAATTACCTGTTGAAGCTAAAGGTGCATTGAGTATGTGATAGCCATTCTGTCTCAGAGGATTAAAGCAATGGGATTCCCCTGTTAGCACATCACTGGTGACAGACTGGTCCATTGTTCTGTAGCAGTCTCCATAGTGGAAACAGTTTTGTATTGAGTGAAAGCTGCCTTGGTAACCTGAAAACAGATATTGCACACACATTTTAACACTACTTCAATGGTACTGGCTCCATTTCTGTCACTGTATTTCATTACTATTGTGGGGGTTTTTGGTTCATCAGTTTTAACTATGGAAAAATGATCATGCTATCCTATAAGGAGTAATAATATAAAAGCTACATCAGAGTTGGTCCCACAAGGTGCTGTGGACTGTGATCCCTATCAAGCAAAAATCTCGAGGATGTGCTTCATTTCAAGCTGCTGAATGCAGTCAACAGCCCACTTGTGTTCAAAGCTAAGTAGCAAGTACTCCACTGGATCAGACCCTAAGGGAATGTGTCTATCATGAATTTAAATACAATAATGCAATATTTAAATGAACAGCACTGCTTTGTTTTCAGTTGAGTAAAGTCTTTTCCCATCCAATGTGCGTTACACACTGCTGGAGACAGGGCTATTTATTCCAAATACCTTTACGAATACCTTAAACCTCTCCTTTCTCAGACTGCGCTTATTTAAATGAAACTCCTTTCACTGAACACAGGGGGCTACAGTATGCAAGTAAAATTGAACTAGAGGTGCAGGACTGACTCCAGGTTGAGTTCAGCTAGAGGCTTTTCTTGCTTCTGAAAAGTGGCGAGATAAATCCGTGTGTTCGGCTGCCTCGGTCATTCTGCTTTTGGGGCATGTTTTGCTTTTGTCCCACGCATACCCTACATGTCTTGTCTTCTGCTTTTCTTTTAAAGTATCATATTACCAACCAACCAGCAGTTTGGGGTTTGCCAGCAGGAGTAGAAAATAAATTGTACCAACAAAAGAAGGTATTTAACAGTAAAGGACAAATTAATTGCTGAGGAAGGAATTTTACAAGTTTGTGCCAGCATCCTAAAAGAAAATGTTACTTGCTCCCGTAAGGATGACCTCAAAGCATGCCGTAAGATTTACACCAACCATCGCCTGATTTAATTCTCTTCCTTCCTCCTGCCTCAACAACCTCTTCCTGATTCCAGGCACATTGCACAATAATTGCACATTCATATCAACGATCCCTTTTCCTACCTTCTCTGAAAGTCCCTTCTGAAATGATCCTCTTTCCCGTATATATGACTGAAGTCAACCAAGTAGAATGTGCCATCAGGATATTCCTCTAATTGCCAGAAAAAATATGGAGCTGTTGTCTTTCTTTCCTCAGTCTTACTCGGACTGAAACATTTCAGCACAGTGCCACTCACCAATGGAAAACTTGACTTGCTGGGCCAGTTGTGCAGCTATTCAGTCTGTTTGTTTAGAAATGAAATACTATCACCTATCACCAGAGCGCCTGGGTGCTGTACAGCATGGAATTTGTCCCTTACAGTGTGTAAGCTTTTTACTGTTAAGAAAAATCTCCTGTCTTTTTCTGAATTTTCCCTTTACAACCAAAGTTTGACCAAGTAAGTGATACCAGGCAAAACTTGGGGTCTGTCTGTTCATTCTGGTCGTGTTTTCTAAGATGGTAATAAATAAGGCAAAGTGAGCCAATTCTTTAGTAGAAATGCAATGAACTCATTGAGTGGTGAAAGATTTGCTCTGAAGTTTCACAGTTTAATATGTGTTTTGGCAGAATCTGCAAGGATTAGATGATTCATTTCTTGAGAACCTATGATCCTCCACCACAAAATACCTAAATTGTTGATATCCATGATTCGTGAAGTACTAATGGATGACTATATTAGATAAAGACACTATGCACACTGTACGAAACCTGTTCATATTTCCTCCTATGTAGAAGGTGGCCCAGAAATTTGGAAAGCCAAGTATTAAATGATGCATGTCCTTCCTCAGAATAAATACACAGCCACCTCTGTTTACTGCCTGGAGAGCCTGGCTGAAAAAACCAAAGAGCTCTTATGAGAGGCAGCAAAACCACCTTTTGATGTGGTTTTAGGTACAGTGCTTTATTGCTTGGCTTTTGATAATTATCCTGACTTTTCTGTTTATAAAACATTAACTCCTTGCTGTAAGCCTTCTAAAAATATATCCTTTTGAGATGAGCAGTGAAAAAAAATGAGACACTTGGCGTCAGATGAGGAATAACTTTGCAGAGAGCACTTAATATGCATTGCGAGAGAAAAAAAACTGAACCTTTTCCAGAATGTCTGCTATGCACATCACTGCTAGGGAAGGCATGACGTGTATTTTCTCTGTCTCTGTAATTGCTGCCCTTTCGTCATGCTCACAGGCTTTCCTTTGTTAAATCAATTAAATATCTTTATAATCTACAGGGCTGGCACAGGGGCTTACAAAATCAGAGAACAGCCAAGCATGACAGAACTGGATTGAAACTAGTTGGATCCAGGGTTTTCTGAAGACCTATGGGTAAAGATTTCTTTTAAATTGTTTTAAGTTACACTGAGTTGCTCAGGAAAAAATACCTGAGGCAGAGAACTACCTCTGAATTAGAGGTCCGGAAAAGAACTGCCATAAGCAATCAAATGCTTCTTTGGATTGCAGTACCTATCCCTCAGCATTTGAAAAGCAGTGCAAAAAGTGTTACTGGAACTACCCAGTGAAGAGACGTGATGTAGGAAAATACCAGCGTTATTGCATTGTTGTGTTCACCGGGACCAAATTTCTGCTAAGTCTTCCCAAAGTAAATACAGAGAAATACACCATTCATGTTCTAAAGTGTGTGCAGACATGATAAATGCGGGTAGCGAACTAAAGAAAAAGACGGAGTGAGAAAGGGAGTGGTTGCAGCAGGAACACCGGTCAGGTAAAACAAACCATGACACCAAAAATGGGACTTTTAACTCTTCTGTGAAATGATGAAACAGTGGAACCCTATAAGAAAGGGACAGAGGCTTTACGTAATGCATTCTATGTGTGTGGAAAAAGACAAAGGGATGGCTATGGGAGGAGTGGATTAAAAGGCAGCTTGAGTACAACAGGTTAAGGAAAAAGGTAGAAACTCCCAATAGCTTTTGCAATTGCAAAAAGTGAGAAAGAGGTGGAGACTCAAGACAGCTCTTTTGCATAGACAAGCGCACTGAGAAGATTCCTGAGGTAGATGGTGCCTCCTTTATCCTTTATGCAGGGATCTTGCACCAGAGAGATCACTGCCTGGTCGGAGACCTGTCACCAAACACTTGTATTTCTCTGCTGTATTTTCACGACTCATCTTCAGAATAACCTCTCACATGACAGTGTGGAGGTTTTCATCCCATGTGGGGTGACAGTGGGAACAGTTTATCCGGGAGGACTCTGGCCTTACATCTGAAACACTAAAAACTGAAGTTGCAGCTGGTGAATCTGATGTGCAGTTCCACTACTAGGGTGTATGGGAAGAATTTGGTGATGTTCCCTGCACTTAAACTGAGCACGAAACAATACTTTGGTGAGAAGAATCCTGCTTGCAGCATTAAAAGCTGTATTTCACAACATAGTCATGTGTCTTAATCCTGGAAGGTGGAAATGAATCTTAGAGTGATTGAAATTGCACACCTTCAGGTTGAAGGAGTGCAGGATCAGTGAGTTGCTATGTCAGTAAGATTTTTTTAATGACTTTTTATTTATATACTTTCTATGTTCCCACCCGCTGCTTCAGAGGCACAATTGGAACATTTCTTTTGGTACCATGTAGGCTGGCTCTTGCTGGTGGCATTCAGTAGCCTGCCATGGCTCACGAGGCCAGTCTGTTCCAGAGGATCTGAACCTCATGCATCTTTTACACTATTAAAAAGGGAGAATTGCCAGCTTGTTTAAATGCTAAGTGTTCCCGAAAACTAAAATAATTAGACAAGAGACAGAAAGGCCATGTGAGTTAAAGCAACCACAAGGGCTTTTGTAACAACGGGTGCTCTTGCCAGATAAGGTTTCATTCATTTTACACAACCACAGGAAATGAAACTTGTTGCTTGCAGGCAATACAATGTTTGATTAGCATATGCAATACAAGTCAGAGCTTTACTGCATTTATTCATTTTTAAGCTGTACAGTATGAAACAAGGGAGCTTTTGGTTCATGTCATTTAGTTGTGGTCCCTTTAGATTTTTCTTAATGCTTTACACAGAAAGTATTAGAAATTAAGATATAATTAACAAGTCCCATAACCAGTGGTTCAATTAACAACAACATATGGTTGATTAAAGTAAATTAAACATGGAGCTTTTTTTACAAGGTCTTAAAAAAGACTCCCTTCATTGGTTAAAATATGAAGTAAGCAAAAAGGATTGTCTGGTGCAAATATCCCTGCTCTTTCTAGGAGAGCAAGAGTGTAGCACCAATTTGGCAACAAGAGCTTCACCAATATTTTTTTTTCCACTTGGATTTCAGGTTTTCCTTCAGTTTTTATTTAAATCAAACATCTTCTGAGGTTAATTTTCAAGTGAAGAATTTACTAAATGTCCTGTCAGTTTAAATGATCACTATACAATGTTTTATGTACAGTAGATGTAGAAATATAACAGCTAATAAAGGAACAAGCTGTGTTCCAAACATAACATTTAGCTAAAATTTTGCTTTGAAATAATTTGTGACAGAAAAGCTGCAGTTAGCGACTTCACACAGTGCACTGACTGCCTCTGGTTCACTAACACATGGCCCAGAAAACTTCAAGCAGCTTTAAAATGAGTGATGTAATGAGCAAATAATTGGAATATGCCTATTAAATGCCATCCTGTTATGTCATGTCATTTACATGTATGTGCAAATAAATCTCAGCTTTTCAAATTCCATAAAATTTCTGACAAGAAATCATGTCAGGTATAAATAACTACAGGATTCCATTGCCTGCAGAATTCTTTCAGCATGTAATAATTTCCATGTGATCTTACTACAACGAGGTTTAAACATATAAATAATGTCAGCTTATTCTTTCATTATCAGTATTTCTGCTACCAGCTTGACAAAGCTTGCTGTCTTCTAAAAATTTCTTCTCCACAATGTTTGTATGTTTCCATACAGATGCCTAGTTCTACAGTTAGACTTACGTAGTGTTTCTTTTTTCAGCAAAAATTCAAACCTCCCAAATTAGAAAATTCCAAATTAGATTCCATTAGAAAAATGTACTATTAATGAACTGAGATGCAAAAAAGACGTAGAGCAAGCACAGCTGAGTACAGGTTACAGATCAATTGATTTCAAAGGCTGCTAATCAAAATGGATTTTTGAATGACCATTTCCATAATGAATTTATAATAATACTTCAGCATTTGGCCAAAGTGGAAAATTATTGCTTTTCAAAACCACACGACATAACACTTACAAAGCAACAATTCATTCAAAAGGAAATGTGGTTTTCTTAAGGAATAAAGTCAATTTATTTAAGTGGTTCAAAACTTATTCTATCTATGCATTTGTTTCTGCCGTAGTAATGAGCTGCTAAACTTTCCTCTTGTGGTTTGTAGTTATTTAGCTTATTATAGCAACATAATCATATATCATTATATGCTATCATAAATCTGCCACTTTTCCCTCACAGAGTTAATCTTTTTAAATTGAATAATCTTTTGAGCATCAGGTTGAGTTAGTTTTTCCTTCTGCACAAATCATTTTATATAACACGCTTTACCTTTTTCCGACTAAGTCAGTCCAACCAAAGAGCAAAAATACTCCTCAGAGATTGAAGGGCAGAGGGAACCGTTGGGATATTGAACCCCGTTACAGCTGTGAATTGCTCACCGGGTTTGTCTTCAGCTCCTGTGCTTCAGACCAAGCCTTAGCATACATTTGAGAGAAAGCCAAAATCCTGTTTTGCCCACTGGTAAATTGATCACGTGATACTTTGCCAGCCAAAAAATGACCTTATAAAAAATGACAGTACAGCTGTGAAACCAGTTTCAAAAAGCTGGTTATCTGCCTGTATAAACTTACACGCTTGGTTATACTTGCAAGCAGACAGATGTCCTGCACACTTCTTTATTGTGAATATTTACCACACTTAAGCAGCATACCATCTGGATTATATAACATATTCCTTAAATATGCAAGCTCCTGTTACTGGAAGAATCTGTGATAATAATATCTCTTGCTACCTCAAAAATTGCAGAAGCATTAATTAGTTCCCACAGCAGAACTCTGGAATAGGTAAATAAGCTCCCGAATAAAAAGGCTGAGTAATTCAGAAGAAAAAATGTTTTAAATTAAGCAGTGGGACAGCTGCTTAGCTGCTCCCATTCCTGTCCTCAAATCACACTGGCACACTATAATTGTACAGAGTGCCTTTGCATATTATTGTATAAAACAATACAGATTCCAAACATCGAAATAATAAATAGCAAAATCTTTTTTCTTTGTCTAAGCTCATGTCTAGTGCATCACTATCAGTGGACTGAGCAGGACATTGCCAAGGTGTGCTTCAGCCCATGTGTTTTGGAACTAGATGGCTCTTGCTTCGGCAGGGTCACTCTCTCCAAGCTGATGGAAGGCTGGATGACCAGTCAAATGAGGTGCATAGCTACTAGGCATCTACTGACAAACCTGAATAAATGCAATAAATCTGCTGTTGTGATAGATTTCCCCATTACGATAACTTATCACAGCATAAACTGATCTGAAGATTTTGCTCTGTATGTTTATCAAGCCACTTTAAAAATTGAAGCTCCCATTAAAATCTTGTCAATCCCTTAATAAGACATTATCAGTCAAAAATGCAAAAACTGAAATAAATTCTTTCTCTAAGAAATTCCTAATTCTAGAAATTCCTAATTTCTAACTAGGAATTAGGAAAGTTCAAAAAACAGAAACAAGAACAAAGAGGGAAGAGTTACCTTGAGATCCCTGCTGTACAGACTGGTTTTGAAATTGAGCGTATGGTTTATTTGGTATTCCAGAAAATTGCTGCCCATTTGGTGACTGGCTGTGTGATGATGGAGAGCCGTGTTTCTGCAATAGGGAAGGTGGAACTAATGCTTTCAGGGGGCTGACAAGTGGAGAAATTATGTTGGGAGCAAGCCTAGAAAAAGAAAATACAGAACTTCACATATCACATCACAATATGGGGAAATGAAATACTCTATTTTCATAACGGCCAAACTATAGAAACGCCTGTTTCCCAGATAGAAATTATATTGTAAAAAAAAAAAAAAAAAAAACAAAACAAAACAATGCAGTGCTGCTTTCAGGTATCCATTAGGAGGAAAGGGAGTTAGAGAAGGATTTCTATTCCTTTACACTGACTTCCTGTACTAGCCATAATGACAGGATCAAAATGATACCACTCCTCAGGAAGCAACTTGAACACAGCTCAGTATAAATTTAAAATTTCGTGATACATGAAATACATATCCAGAAAACAGAAGTGGAAAACATAGTTAAGAGTGAGTAAATGCAAGTAAATTGTTTAAGTGCCTTCATAGCTCTAACGGGGCAAAGCTTCACACCCCAATTGCAGCCAAGAAACAGAAAAGCATTAGTTTCAGTTACTCCTCATGTAGGAATTTTTAAATCTAGAAAAATGGCTTTAACTGCAATAGATGGTACCATCCTCTTAAAGAGCCTGATAAGTGCTTGTTTGTGGCAGCAGCACTCAGTGTAAGAGTGAGGAGTGGTTGTACCTGAGAGATGGAAGATTTCCCCCAGACATCTGGGACTGGGGCCAGCACAGGAGCAGTGGGGCAGTCCCACTTGGGGAGCAGACCCTGACCCAACACTCCCACAAGGAGTGGGAGCAGCTGAGGAGCCTCACTAACCCACTTCTATGAAGTCCCTGGGCATCCTCTGCCACCAGTGGAGCTTCGTCCCTGCCACAGTGCAACCATTCCACCAAGGGGTAGCACAGCAGCTGGCCCAGAAGGAACAAACCCTTTGCCAGAGAACTGTCTTTCAGCCATTTACAGCCAGAAAGATGGCATGGCACAGAAGATGGGACCAAAAACCTGGCCATCCGTGTAGAAGCCTCTTTTAAAGCCGGACTAAACTAACTGTAAATGAGTAAATAGATAGAAGCTGGATCTTTTACCCTTCTATGGCAGCTTTGACAGCCTTTTGCTGCAGGGCCCAGTGCTACACTGTCAAATGTGTGGACTGCATGGACCTCATGCTCACCATATACTCTCTGTTGCCTCTGGAGCTTTTGTTAAACAGAAGTGGCTCTTTGAGCAGCAACAGAACCTCCAGACACTAGAAAAACACAGCTACAGGTCCTGAGGGGTAGAAATAAAAATACTTCTGCAGGTTGTAATACATGTCACATAGCTGGAAAAAACATATTGAGCACAAACCATTGCAGGCGTACAAAGAATCGACTAAAAACCAAATTAAATCTCTCACTGTGTCTTCCTCTACCACTGCACATGCTGTTCAAACACCATAAACCATGATTTGCAATAGCAGCTCCTCGCCAGTTTACATCACTGCTTCTTGGAGCAGTTAGGATTAAATTTGGGGAGGGAGGCTATGCTTGACTTAGGGCTAAGCACTACATGGGAGTGTTCAAGAGGTAAATATAGATGAACTGTGACTTAATGGTGACAACAGCTTAATCAAATTTAACATGAGAGGCAGAGGAACACTGCCAAAAGCTGTCATAGTGACACTCTATTAAAAGGGGCTTAAATAAATCAACCAGTCAAAGCCCATCCTATGCTGAAATAATTCCATCTCCCAAAGCAGGAAAATAAGGCATATAATACAAACCACAGAAACTCTGAATATCCCCGAACTAGACTGAAGAAATAAACCAGTATTGTTAAACGGGTGAAGGCAAGGATATTTTCAAGCCAAATACGTAAGAACTGGAAAAAACACCCGTCCAATAAGCGATGAGCAGCAATGTGTAAAACAGAGAGAGCTAAACTCAAATTTTAAGAGCCAACATGCAAAAAAAAAAGTATTATCTGGGTTTTTTTTTAAGTGCATACTAAAAACAGCTCAGCACCAGAGCTGGGATGGCCCTTGCCCTACCCAAGGGGAAAGGCCTGGGGCTGCATAGGTGGCAAAAAGGGACATGGGGACTGCAGGGGTCACCTGTGCCTTCTTCAGGGCAGAGACAGAAAACGGTCACTGGAGTCTGAACTGCTGAATAGCAGAAGCTCAGGGAAAAATACCGAGTTTATTTGCTAAGAAGCAGCTAAATGCCAAGGTCAGCTCCCATGTGACAGTAGTTTTTCCTCAAAGGTCTCAGTAGAGAGATCGTTTAACACAAATGAGCTGTTGCGCAGCCCTGCTACAAGTCGTATCTTCTGCAAATGCTCTTGAATGCGTGTCTGCGGTGAACTATTGCATGAAGATGGGGCTGACATGATCTGCTGGGACCTGCAGAAAACGCTCTCTTCTGAGCCTGCAAGGGAGCGCCAGCAAAGCACAACCACAAATTACAAAGTGGTCACCAGCCCCTTCAAATGGCACACATGGAGACATTGTCCTCGACATGCCAGAAATACTATTAGAAGCCTGGAAATGCTTCTATCTGAAAGGAGATTTAAAAGATTGCAGTTGTTTTCATTGGAAAGATAATAGCTAAAAGAGATCATGATAGTGACATTTATATGGATAATGACCACACACACATTTAAAAGAGAAACAAAAGACATATTAAAAATTCCAAGGGCTGGATGAGCCAGAAACCACTCTGAATGAGGGAGGAAAATACTTCTGGTGAGCAAGGACTCTGCAACTGCCTGTGTTGGGTTTCCTCTGCCTTCTCTTGAAATGTCTTCTCCTGGCTACTGCTGGGAAATGCAGCACCCCATAGAGACCTGCCGGGCTGTTCTCTGTTGAGTGCTTTGTTAGGATGGTCCAGTAATCACATTTTTAAATTCTATGCAAATATGTTCTATGCCAAACAAAAATGGTACATTTAAGGTGTCCCGCTGTGGGAATACTGAAAATCCTAGCTTTTTAACCAAGTTTAACTAATTCAAGAAGCTACCTAACCATGTGAGAAGAATTTGTCAATTTGAGACACTAGAACAGGTTGCCCAAGTTGTGGATGCCTCATCCATGGAGGTGTTCAAGGCCACGTTGGATGGGGCTTTGAGCAACCTGGTCTAGTGAGAGGTGTCCCTGCCCATGGCAGGGGGTTGGAATTATATGGTCTTTCAGGTCCCCTCCAATCCAAACCATTCTGTGATTCAATGATTGTTATTTTTAAAGCAGCGCTTCTCCCCATTCACACTCTTGCATTCTGTGAGAGCTCTGCTTTTCCTGTGTACGAGCTGACCAGTTGTGATAGCGTTTGTGCCTTTGAAATAGCTGGTCAGGAGCAGGTGAGCTTCCACCGGGGATGCGGGAGGGGTGCAGAAGTGTGGGGGGCCCTGCTCCAGCTGGGTGAGTCAAGCTGTCAGCTCGCTGCTCCCCCTCGGCACCACTGTCACTGTGCTGGAGCTCAGCAAACATAGCTGTCCGCGGGCAGCCAGTATCCTAGCAGCTTGCAGCACAGGGACCAGAGCTGAAACCCTGGAAGCTCTGGGTAACACTTCATCGTCACTGCCTCCTCTGCATGAATGGGGTTTCGCACAGTTGAGCAGGTCACTATAAATTCTACTACATTCAGCTCATTCTCTCCCAAACAGGGAATTTAACATATTTCCCATAAGTTAAGGCACAGTTTTTAGCTAGGGAAGAGCTCTGCTCAGCAGAAAAATCTGGCTTTCCCAGCATAAGTGGCCAACATGGGGACTTGTTTCCTTAAAATGGACATCACAGTGCCTACAGCTTGAGCTGATCCCTAAAATACTATTTTGTGTGTGTGTATGCATGTGTGAATGTGCTCTGGCACGCTCAAGGAGAGATTTTTCGTCACCTAACTGTCCAATTCCCAGTGCTGGGTTTTTAATTCTCTCCTGAATATTTCCCTACTAATTAGGTTGCTGTGATACTCAGGTTCTTAAAAGAAAGGAGGAATCATTCCTGATACAAATTAAATAGATAATGCATTAGCAACATAAAAGAGCTTAAAGGAGATGCCTTCTGTATGGAAGAAGAAACACTAAACTGCTTATTGCAGGAACTCAGCTGGATACATTAAAAATTCCCAGGCAGCAGCTCAGACATATATGTTTCAATAACTAATAGCCTGGACATTTCCTGTTAATACTGTCTACAACCACAGTTTGCTTTGATTTGGATATTAATAATAAATATATACCATATATTTTACTTTAATTGTAACTTGCATAATTCAGTAAATTTGCAGGTCCTTTTGGGGCCTTTTAATTTATATCTGTGCCTATATATAGCTATATAGAGAGATATATAAATAAATACTCTCACACACATGTAAAAAAATCCTTATTCTTCCTTCGTTCATTACATTTGAGAGCTCCTGGCTACACTGAATATTTCTGTTCAGGAGCATAAATCTTTTTGCTATCTCCCTAACCTTGTGACAAAGCTGAGGAGAATCAACAGTTCTTACAGAACTTGCACTACTGATGTAGTCTGGCTGTTGGTATAATCTACCCTGTCTTATGAGGATGTTTGATGGTAAAACACTTTGTAACTCAAACAACAAATTAACCCATTGCAAAGGTTTAACTATTTCATTATCAGAAACTGTATGTCCCTTATGTGGAAGGTAACCTCTCAACCATGCATACACCTTACTCCTAGCCCTTATCTGCTACAGACACTAATGAAGTACTTAGCAAGCCCTCTCTGATTCCAGATTTCCAGTTGCCTACCAATGAAACTCTTATTGCTAACACCCTTGCAGTGTGTAATATATGATGCAAGTAGGAAAGCTTTTTCACCTAAGATTCATTTTTGGTGATTTCAGACCTAATGACTGTAGGTGTTTCTCAATCCCCCTCATACAGAGACATATGCACCAAAAGGGTCTCTGTTCCCTGCATCAGTTGACTGGTTTTAAACTTACACTATCTTTTGGGAACAGCACTGTTATAGGAATACCATACAACTTTCTAGAGCAGTGATAATAACAGAATGGGAACTATAGAATTGACTTATTAATGACCATATATTACCTAGTGGTAGAACCAGAAGAGCTCTATTCAGTGTTGATGCATTAAGGTTTTGTGGGAGTTAAAAACAGCTGAAGATATACCATAGTAGTAAAATTGGGATTTTTTACGAAGTAAAACTGCCAAAACTAGAAGTATGCCAATTAAAGAAGAGAATTTTAAACACAGGTTTTCAGATTACAAGGGTGCAATGGAAGAGCCGGCCTCCTCTCCACCCTGTCCAAGACATGGGAGCAACAGGGCATGCACCACAGAGAGAAGCGGGTCAGCTTAAAACAAAAGGAACATTTTGCTCACACAGCATGCCCTGGCCTGTGGCATTCATAGCCACAGGAAGTCACAGAATCAAACAAAATGCCTAGTTTTTTTAAAAGGGACTGAATAATTTAATGGCCAAAACCAACATTTCCATGCTAAGCGAGGGGTAATCAAATCTTGTGCTTCAGGATGTAAACTGATCGGCCAAGGAGGCAGAGAGGAATTCTCCTCTCTCTTCACTCATCATGCAACTTCATATGATTGACCAGGTACTGCGTTTTTTTTCAAATTCCCTTTGAAGCACCATGTGTAGGATGGCGCTGAAGACATAATACTAGTCTTGAGGGACCTGTGATTTCAGGTGGAATTGCAAAGCTAATGCATTCCTCTCCTGAGGATCCATCAGTAGACAATTAAGTAAAAGGACTAATCAGAAAAATCTTGTTTATGTAATATCTTCATCGACACAACTGACTGAAAACTATTGGAAGAACTGATCTTAATTCAGTAACGTACCTTGTCTATGATACTGCACACATTTCTGCACTATGCTAAACACGGTCTTAAAATACTCAACTCCACAACCCTTCCTAAGGGAAGCTCTTGAATTCGGATGGGCTACTGCCCCTGAAGAGTCATTAAACCAAGTGTTAGATATAGACAACCCGCTAATTCCTCACCTCTAAGGCAAAGCATTTGTCACTCACATCAATGGGAACACTCAGAAATCTCAATGTTAACAGAAGAACTTTTTAAAAAAAGAAAATTACAAGTCAAAACATAGAAGATACTACTCTGTCTTCTCTCTCATTTTATAAAGTACATGCCTTTAGGAATCTCAAACAGAAATCCCAGTAAGACTTCTACATATTCTTGTGATCATGCTTAACAATATATTTTCGATGGTGAAGGTTCATATTAAATTGTAAGTAAGGCCTGTGTGAGGGAACTATCTAGATACGCCATGAGCTAGCAGTGATCTGTGGAAAAGACATCTAACAGGCTACAATCACTATTACCTTGGTTTAGAATTATTTATCCTGCCTCCACTTTCAGCCTCCCAAAGAAGGCAGTGATGTGTAAGAATTTGTGTATTTTTACAATGCATACCAAATGTCTTTTTCTAATATTATCACACCATAATGAACCAAAAAATTAATCTGTATCAACATTGATATTTCTGAACTTCCTGTCAAGATGTATGTTTCCTATATTCATCCACAGTACTTAGTCTGAGTAAGAAACCTTTACACTTTGCTTTAGCACGTCTTTGTTCAAAAGCAGTTCCTGGACAAATTAACTCTTACTTCAAAAGTAAGAAACTGTTAAGCCAGATTTTGAGCTAGTTTAAGATTAGCTTTTTCATGCTCTAGTTCATCATCTCTTGACTGTCAAAAACTATACATAGAATACTTAATTAGTAAATATTGGAGTTGAAAATTGAAAAATAATGAAAATAAACTAAGATTCTTGAATAATAAGTGGGAATGAAGTACAACCGCAAAATAGAAATATCTAAGATAGGGATGTTTCCAATATGAAAACTGTCTGGGTTTTTGGCTTTTTTTATGATGTGATGGCTTGATTGGCAGATTCCTCAGCAGGACAAAGAACCTCAACCCATATCCCATTGAGTTCAGTGGAAACAAGACAGAATCCAGACTGAAAAACATCTGTCCTTTATCTCAAATAATTTTTTGTATATTTTGGGTTATAAGACCATTCTGTAATTCTCATGCATAGCATATCACCATATCAAACAGTCTTGAATTTGAGAATTATGTTTAACTCGTATTAATATGAAGAAAAGTATATAATAAAGCACCAGGGGAGTCCAAAGCGAAGCTCCATGTTTTATCTTAAGTGACTCGTACAGTGTTGGAGCGAGTTACAAAAACTGAGATTTTCCATGAAACCACGTTCTACCATAAACACCAGCATGCCGACCATTTCATTCATAAAATCTCTCCCCCAAGCATTATAGTTACTTATATTGTGAGAAAGTTCCAGGACCCGGACATTTTTTGTTTTCTAATGGAAAAAAAAAAAAAGTTAACACTGATTTTCATCTCTTCCCATAATATTAAAAATGATGTGTAAAGCTCTGCTAATCTGGTCTCTGGATAGCGCCCAATCTCTTGCCACGTGTTTCTGTTCTGGGTCTTGCCCTACGGGAATTTCTGTCAGCACATGCTCAGGAAACAGTTATACCGTTCACTCTATTTTTTTTTTAATTTTTTTTTTTTTTTGAGACGGACTCTATCTGAAGTTTGGTGAACCTTTGCACTAATCACTGCCAGGTGCCTCTGGCTACATTTTGGAATGCAAAGAATCTTCTCCTTCTCTGCCTCTTTCTTCCTTTCTCCTCTTCCCCCCCTTCTCCCTGATGTATAACAAATCCTTCACTGCACATCACCTTGCTGGGCATCACTGCATTTTATTACCTTTTTCTATAAACAATGAACAAACAAGTTCCCTTCTTACACACTGCCCTTCTTACAAGGCCTCAGTCTCTGCTCTGTGACTGCAAGATACGACGCCGTGTTTTGCTTTTCTCTTTTCTCACTGTGCTGGTGGCCAGCTTGAGTCGCTGTCTGCTGTGAAGAGACTCAGGCTCTGCCACTAATGCAGTGGGTGACACACCTTCGTGTGTAACATCTTTAAGTAGGACTGAGGCAATGTCAGCCTTTTCCTATCTTCTAGATAAATATAAGATATTATTTTTATTTCAGAATACTGTTTTGGATTAATTTAATCCAGTTCTGCATCTTTACTCACCCACACTCTGAGCAGTGACAGGTGCCTGTGCAAGGAGTGCAGGAGGCAGTTAGCTCAGAGGAGTAAGAGGGGCTTCATAAATATTACAGAGAACAATATCCACGGGACCTTTATAGTGACTCAAGAGTCTTAGGTCATTTAATTACTTTAGAATATTTTCAATAATACCAATCAGCGGTGATATGAAAACAGTTTCAGGCTCAAAATTAGAGAGAAGCCCAAGGAGTCCCTTCCTGGTACACTCAAAGGCATTCTGTGTGGACCTTCTCTTCAGGTACAGAGCGACTTACTGAAATACTCACAATCATACACATGCAAGTCTCAGCTGGGCATAAAACATAACTCAGTAAAGCATTTCATTACCTTCACAAACACACAGATACAGCCAGATCCATTTTTTTCTATGCTAAATGAATATCTCTATTATTGTTCTGACCTGCTATATCCAATTTCTGCAGAGCATTTAATTATAGTGATCATTATGGGAACTGTGCCAGTGTAAAAGACATCTTTATAGAGTTTGTTTAATAATCTCCTTTGAAATGAAGCTGATGAATCACTACAGTGGAAGGCACTACACATAAGGAAAATTTGAAAACTTATTCTTGCTAACAATCTAACAGGAAAATATTTTTCGAAAGTAAAAAAAAATAAAAATCCTTATTAATGTGGTCAAAGAAGTATTCAAACACATTTAAATAAAGAGCACTGCCTTAGGTTCAAGTGATTGCCAGGAAGTCAATTACAAAGACATGCAATCAAACACAGATACTGTCTACTCAGAATTATCCAGCATGCACTGCACGCTTGAATGATCTATCTTATTTTAGTCATTCAAGGTCATTATTCCCTGGCAAGTAAGCAGCAAGATGCTCCCAGGTGCGGGCAGATTCTGTCCAGGTACCTGATGCCTGCTTTCTTCAAATTTACAATCTAAAAGGCACTATACTGAATAGTGGGAGATGTGATGATAACTTAATCATTTGTTATACCATAATAAATTATTGTGTTTGGCATATATGGCTTACATGTAATTGCAGAATTTTCATGTAAAAAGCAAAACAAAATTAAGAAAAAAGAGTAAAAATCAGCTTTACAGAAGATAAGCATAAATTTAACTATAGCTAAAACCAGTAATGCCTAAAATCATTAATATAATGCAGAAGAGCTGCTGTTGAATCCATCTTAAATGGTTCCTGAGTTACGCTGACCAACTCCTTTAACCTCCCACCTTCCTGTAATTCTCTTATTTCTTACTCTAAGATAGTTTTGCTCACAGCGTCTCCTCTGGGAAGGCAACATAGCACATACTTTGAGATGCACTGATGAAGGCTCTCTAATGAATGTCCATCCCACCCTTTTAGAATCACAAATGAAACACATGCCCACCTATTTCCGCTGATGGCCAAACAATATTTTACCCCATGATCAACCACTAAGTTATTCTTAACCATGTCTTGTTAAAGTAAGCTTATGCTAATGCTAATTTTGCTTTAAGGGGGGGGGGGGAAACTGTACAAGCCTATCTGGACATGATTATAAATGAATTCTGATCACATTTTCTACAATGAGATAAATGACTTGGGATTTGAAACCAGATGCTTTTAATTACTGATTTTCTTTGTTACATGAACCTCATCTCCGCACCTGTACATTGTTCTTTCTTTGGACAGATGTACTGATGCCCCTTTTGCGTGCTCAGATCCATAACACAGAGATAAATTATGATGGGTTCTTGGCTTCCTCCATTGAAAATGTTTTCAGCTGTCAGAGATATCTGTTTCTTGTTATTGGTTTTAGTGCTTTTGAAAGAAAGACTAAAACACTGACTTGTGTATTCTATTATAAATGGAGAGTATTCTCCAGTGGAATCCGCAATGAATGAATGATATATCTCCTTGGTCCCAGGAAGTGTTACAAAAACTGTGTAGGTATTTGGTTCTCCAGAATACTTCTAGAGAGTAAAATTTTGTTTCCTACAAAGAATCTAGCAACATGCCAGTCACTACTCCATTTATTTATGTGAGCTCACAAACTTAAAGATTAATAAAAATTAGGCAGAAGTAGTTAGATACCTAATTGTCACTGGAAGTAATGATAATTAGGTACGAAGTCCTGAGTGATGTGCTCTCGGCGTTCCTGCTTTAGCTGGGGAGTTGGACTAGATGATCTCTGGAGGTCCCTTCAAACCCTGACAATTCCATGATTCCATGAAATGTGTTTTACTATCTGGCCATGGATTCTGGCAGTCAAAGGAGATAGAAAAGAATCTCCCCCGTTTCATTTACTGGTTTGGGGGAAATTTCTTAAATTTTATCCCAGAACCAGTCATGCTCCAGAAAACTATCTTCTTGCAAACAACAGTAAAACTCTTTCAGCCATAATTTGAGTCTGGTCGCATCTGATGAGGAAGCACTCACCAGACCCTTTGTATGCCATCATACACATATGGCACAGCTGAAGCCAAATCAACCCCCCAGAGCAGAGATGTGGGGTTGTTTGGGGGGTGTTCTCTCCCAGCTCCCCAGCTCACTGCCAGCTGTCAGGGGGACTGGGCCAGATTCTTCTTTGAAATGGAGGCACCTGACAGGATCTTGGCAATGTGTGTAAGAGGGCTGAAACGTGGGTAGAAACTGGCATACGGTCTCATATTGCCAAAGTATGGCAGGGTAGTAGTACAAATAAAAATCCAGCACACAAGATTTTACTCCACATATTTGTTTCCAACTGTCAAAGGATCAGGAATTTCAAATCTTATGTTCCCTGGTTGAGCAAGAAGGGAGGCTCTGTGTACCTTGTCCTATTTTAGTTGGAGAGAAATGAAGCACTAGATTTTTAATAGACGTCTGTAGTACTTGAATTAACATGCTAAGAAGCAAGCAAACAAAAATTTTGATGTTTAAGCAGCCTGACTAAAATGTCTCTTTTCACGTGATTGTTTTTAAGTCCTGTTTCTTGTGATTTTGAACAGGTAAGTGGCTCTTCAGGGGGGTCTGGAACATGGCTTGAGCTGGTTGCAGTTAGCTGGTGAGAAGCCCGGGCAAAAGAGAGTTGTGTAAACTCCTTCCTCTAACTCTGATTACTTAATCCTTTATATTAAAGGCTCACAAGACTGGATTCAGAGTACTCATTAATCATCACCTATGGACATCACAGATGTCTTAATCCCAGTAGTTCTTCATTTAGTGTTCTGTTTACAGAGTAGAAATGACCTAAATTACCATAGGAATATAAAACACTAGTTTCACTTTCCTTTCCCTTGGAGACGCATCACCTTCCCAATAAAGTTATTATTTGTCAGTACCCCCAGCTTCTTTTGAGAACATAAGTGCTTTTTGTTATGGGTGACACAAGTGACAGAGGGCCTCACAGTCACATATAGAGGGACTGTGTTCAGATCCTACAAAGTGACCTTGTTAGGTCATTAAGCTAAATTGGTGCAAATCCCTAACTTGGTGCCACCACTCAAACTCACTTAACTTTAGTCAAATCAGTTTCATTTAAGCTGATAATTTATCACACTTTAATATTTTAAACTGGAATTTACGGAGATAGTTTACTAATGAAACCAACTACATTTTTAGATGACTTAGATAATAACAGTTTAAAAATAGCGGAAAGAAAGCCAAGTGCAAAATCCACATAAGATTAAATACTAAAAGCTGCTTTTCTGTCTTCATACTGCTACAAATCAAAACAGACTGTTTTTGCAACAGGCAAAATGAAACTGAGTTAGACATTATATATGGCATATGCTACAAGAAATGCTAAAATAACATTTTGCTACCTGAAATAAAATATAAATATATATTTAAACCTGAATCATGACAAGCCCACTTTCAGGATGCCAAAAAATTTCTCAGTCACAGACTTTTTAGCTTAATTAATACCAATATAAGTAAAAGTTTTTGGTCGAGCATGCACTTAATACCAGAATTTGAAAAAATACTCTCCATATTGTATAAAGCCAGTATAAATACATTTGGTAATGAAGTCAGATTTTGTTAGAACATTTTCAAGTGAATTAGATAATTTTGTCATACTATTTAAATGTCTTAGCAAACCATTTGGGAAAATTGACTGCTGCACTTGGTATTGACTTTGGCAAAGGATGGTATAACATAGAGCATTTTTTTTTTTTAAAAGAAAAAGCCTTTAAATCAAATTCTGAATCTTATGTCAAACTTGAGTAGACTATTTGTACTCTGCATCATGTAGTTTTTGGCATCTTGCATATTTGATGACTCAGTAATTAGATTTCTTGATAGTAATCATTTGCTTCATTCAACAGACTTAAACTATGCAATCCGGTCTTGTCATCGTACTGATTCACAGTATAGAAATTCTTCACATTTACTTAAACATTAATGCTGAGACAGCTGACAAATGAGGCAAAATATTACATGTGTGCCAGAAAGCTGGAGCAGTTCATATGAAGAAAGGTAGTGTTAGGTGTTTCTTTCCTATTGTAGACCATATATATTTTATATGAGTAATGGCATACTGCTATGAAGTGGCAAAAGTGTAACAGTTCTATAATTCAGTGGCTCCAAGCATTAGATTATTAAGTGATTTTGCCCACTTAAATGGATGAATGCTTTAAACAAAAGTGTGTTAAATGAAATTCAAGGACTGTTAGTTCACACTAAGTTTCTGTACTTGCAATTAAAATGTCATGTATGGGCTTTATTTCAGCAGTCATTAATAATGTAAGCATAAACAAAATACTGCAAAAGGATTTTGGACTGCATATGACAGTACTGAATACAGCTTATTTTGAGTTTAGAAAATGGCATTTGAGATGCTGAAAAATTCCAAGTAATTATGTCATGAAACTAGATACCCTGTTTTAAAATAACTATTCAAAAATACATTCCACTCTCCATTTCCTAATGTTTGGTTCATGGTTAGAAATCTGTTATCATCTCACTCTTACATTTTGTCATAGGATATTAACTATGGTGTTGCTGCAAAGACTTTACATAAGTATATAAGCACCAAGATAATCAATCAGCACCATTGTCTCCTCTGAGAAAGAATACCTGTTCCACTAGAGCTGAAAAGAGCAGAGAAAATTCTGATGTAAACCTTGGCCTGAGCAAAAGATCAAAACATCTGTAGAAGGAGCTCAGAGAGAAATTGGGTTCACTCAGCACCGCGTTTCTGCTGAGAAGTGCTGTGCTCTGGAATGGAGACACGAGGGGCAGCAAGGAGAATCCATCTGGGAGCTCCAGAGCACTCAAAATGGAAAACTGTCTATTGTCCTCATTCTGGTCAAGTCTTTACTTTCATTTCTTATTAACACTAACAAAACATGAAGTGCCTTAGAAATAAATCCTTCCTGTAGTATATTCTTAGTGTATTTCGTTCATGTGAGTTTTTGCCTTAACTCCCCTAGGAAGCCCATCCTAGAACGCACTCAAAGAGGAAAGAGCTGAGCAGTGCACTGGGCAGCAGTGAGAGGAGAGGATAGGATCCTTATCCTGTAGGCTCAAGTAGCCCCATTCAGCAGGGAAAGAATAGCTCATGGATTAGCTAACCTTGCTACAGCATTCATTCCCCAATTAAGGAAAAAAAAATGAGTAATTTGTTCCTACTTGAATTTCAGATTGTTCTTCAACTGCTCCAGGTGTAATTTTCATTCCTGTGCCCTTTCCATGCCACTTACACTCTGCTTTCTGCCCTTTGCTTAAAGCATACAATTTAAAACTTACTGGCCTTTCTTTTCCCCATATAAAAAAAAAAAGAGTGGGATCAGTCACTGGACTAGAATGAAAAAGCTCTACATTCAATGGCTGTATTTTCTAAGGAATTGCAAAATATTTTTAGAAGAAAAAAATATCTCTGTATCCTAAGTTCCCATCAGTAAAGCAAAATCAGTGTCCCCTCCCTGTCCAAAGCGCTGGGAAGAAAAACTAAGTTTGATGTTTAATTTGCATGAGTCTAGACACACAAAAAAAATTCTAAGCAGAATTTTGTGGCTTACAGAGATTCTTTATGGTTGAGAAGATGTTACGAGATCCTTGAGCAAACATTGCTTTACAAGTATCAGATACTGTAGCAATGCAATGCAATCCATACCGTAGCAATGCAATCTGTACAATCAGTGTGATAATACACTCTTCCCTGATTAGTATCTCACTGGTTAATGCCTGCTGCTGAGAGATGTATTACAGAAAATCTTATCAGAGAGCAAGGAAATAAGAAAGCCTCCTGCTCTGACACAAAGTAAGTCTTACTAAGGCAAACACTGCCGTATTCCCAAGTGAGTCATAGTTTGGGTTTTTACCCTTTGAGAGAATTCTCACTTTAGCTGAGAAAAGTTCTCTCACTTATCCAAAGTGAAGTCATCAAGGAAGAATTAAAAAAAAATAAAGGCAATTGCATTCAATGAAAAAAAAAACATCTCTGTTCTGTTCAAGACAAGGACATGGCCCTGTGCAACCTGACAGTAATGTCAAAGCATGACCTGCTGAGATGCCTTCAAAACTGAATTATTCTATGGTTCTAAACCAAACAAAATTGCTTAGTTTGAGCCAGTGTTTTTAATTCGAACAGCATCCATGCAAAGTAAAATAATTAATCATTCATTATCAAGGCAGACAGAGGCCAAGTGTGTTTCGTACACATACCCTTCCCTGGCACTCTCCAGCGGCGACTGATGGTGATGTGGACTGGAAAGGGTAGAGTCGAGTGAATGGTGTCTTGAAGGGATGTCATGAGGAGGCGGCAGTATACCTGGTGAGGGACCGTTATGGTTAGCGCTGGAACCACTGTACATGCCTGTGAACACACGTCATTTTGCAGAGGAAGATAAGCAAGGAAAGAAGCATCCAAATAAGTCCTTTAGAGTCCCCAACACCTTCCCTATCCCCCACCCGACCCTGAGGCACAAACACAGAGCAGCCCACTTGTGTTGGGGGAGTCATACTGCCAGGGGGAGTCCCCCACTCAGAGACCCAGTAGGTCTGTGAATACTGCTGGGCTTGGAGCAGCACCCACAGCTGTATCAAGGTATTTTGACACGTGTGTGTTTCCACTCCAACCCTCTCAGGTGGTCCATTTCTGCCTTGCTGTGACTGCAGACCTGTGAGCACTCCTTCTAGCAGGTGGCAGGACTTGGCAGGACTCTCACCCTGCCTTCGCCATACTTCTGAGCGAGAACCCATGGTGCTCGTTAACAGAATGATGGAGCTTGTATTGACAGCAGAGTGGCATGTGATACCTTACCAACATCACATTAGACACTGAACTCAGAGCACTGGACATCCTAGATCATTTAAAAATATCACAAATGAAACTGAAACAACTGAAATGGACTGTTCATGCTCCTTTTTTTTTTTTTCAGGACTCTCAATACTGTCTTCTGCTGTGGTGAGACCCCACCTGGACAACTGCGTCGAGCTCTGGAGCCCTCAGAACAGGAAAGACATGGACCTGTTGGAGTGGGACCAGGAGACAGCCACAAAAATTATCAGAGGGATGGAACACCTCTGCTGTGAGTACAGGCTGAGAGAGTTGGGACAGGGAAATAAGTTAAATTCTTGGAAAAGTCTAGTCCGTCTTTTCTCAATTTCTCAGCCCTTCTCCTCATCTTCTTAAAGTTTGCCCCATCTCCCAGAGTTTTGGCCCACCAGCATCTGCCTCCAGAGATTCTGCACCCAGAGGAGAACTAGAGCAGCCACTAGAGCAAATGAAGTTTGCCAGCTCCCACAGCATCCAGCTATTCAGCACTTAAGACCCCACACCCTCTCTGAGGTCTAGTTTCTTTGCTTTCTCTCCTCCTGTAGCATTCACCTTTCCTCTCCCACTCACTGTGTGCAGAGCGACACATTCAGGAAGACAGAGATGTGTGTCAGCTCTGCTTGGATGTGTCCCGTGTCATTGACAGGGTTCTGGATGGCACCACTCCCAAACCCTCGCAGTGACATGAACAAGCAGAAAGCATCATGCAAATCTGGAGCTGTGGGGAATGTGTGACAGCCCTCTGGGTGGATAAGACACGGCTGAGTGTCAGCATCTGTTTCTGTGTGACTGAAGAGCACGACCACTGAGTCAAGATTCCAGCCATCTTTGTCAGAGACTTCAGATGAGTCAAAAACCTCTCATGAACAAAGAGTCCTCAGCTGTTGACAGATCTAAAGCAACAAAAATGAGCCACATCATCTCTGTCTCTTGCTAGACAGAACATTTGTCAAACAGCCAGTGAAACCAACTTGCTTTCTGCACTGAAAGCCAGTCAGAAGGGGCTTTAAGAAGTCAGATGTTTCCAGGTGATACTAGGATTTATTTGTCAAAGCCTCTTCTGATAACAGTAAGTCAGCAGCTAGGATGCTACACTGTGAAAATGTCATTTTTCTACTGGGGGCTTCAGTCCATTTTATGATACAATGGTTTCCACTTCCCCCAAATCCTTGCTGTTCACACATTCATTATCAGGCTTGGAAGATGAGCCAAATACCAATTTGACCTTGACTGTACCATATCATTTCACACTTCAGCTGTATTTCCTACAACATGCAGTTCAGGCACAGCCTGAAGGAAACTGCTGAACCTAAAAAGACAGGTTTATGCTCTCTAAGGCTAGTAGACTATTACTGGACCCTGTCAGGAACTCACCCCAAAAGTTCACAAACCCTCAAAAGGTAATTTTAGCAGTCTGGTCATCAGTAAACATATATGTTTTATCTTACAGTCCCACCCAGAACAGTTCATGAATGTCTAAGAGGGCTCTCCTGGCCCTTTACAAACTGTCCAGCTGCTGAGGATAGTTCAAATCTTTGCTTGAGGTGGATGAGAAAGACAGAGAGCGGAGTACCTGCCAATCAGAGTACTTGCCCCTCTAGAGAAGCAAGAAAATGTTAAAGAAAACACCCCATACATCCGTATGCCCAGGAGATGAGTCCTGCGTGATCCCATGCACTCAAACTCACCCCATTAGAAAACCAAATGAAACCAGAATCCCTGTTACCCGGAGTTTCTGCCATGCCCAACTCTATGCAGAGGAGTTGACCCCGCTGTGGTGAAACTACTGAAGTGGACACCCATTGCCCACTGTTGGCTTGAGAAGATGCATTGCTGTGCGTCTCCTGTATAAAGTAGGGCTTCTTCCAGCCACCCTGAGTTCATCCATCTTTTGAGTTACTGATCACACCTGGAAAAGGCCCCTGCTTGGACCATACGTGTGCTGAGGCTTGTAGGCTTTGTTCATCAGTGAGTGTTCCTTTTCCTACATCTTTATTTACCACAACGGCCCCACTCATGCTTGGTTTGACATGTGGCGTCTCTTGTCCTCATGATCCCCCTTCCACGCCACAGCTTGTGCTGCCTCACCCCAGAAGCCACTGGCATGGACACCCTCTCTCCATGGCCTTGCTAGATCGGCAACTCACCGCAACACCGGCTGAAGCATGCCAGGGTAAACCCAGCCGTCCCCATGTCCCCGGGGACACTGACAAATGTGGCGCTACACGTGTGCTGCCTGCTGCCAAGCAGCGTGTCCCAGCTGAGCCCTGCCTGCCTCTCCCGCAGTGGGAACACTAATTTTGGGTGCCATTCTCTGGTATCCAGCTGCCAGTATTCATGAAAAGTTGTCAGAACGCAATTATCTCTGAGGCGTTTGTTAAATGTGGTTGAGCTTGGCTAATGGATTTAAAAAAATACTGTGGGGAAGGGGACTGACACACGTGTGGATGGAGAGGCAAGCAAAATGATTACAGAAGCTTTGCTTCCCAAGGAAAGGAGGCTTGACCCAGGGTCCTGACTTGCAGAGCGTGTATCCCTCTGACGGGGGGCTAGTGGGAGGAATGGGGAGAGCTGCAGGGCTGCTCTGGCCTCAGATACAGCGATGTGTGCTCCCGGGCCTGGTGGTGAGGCTCTGAGACTGCACAGCCCACCGTTGGGATGAGGGCTGCATCCGCCCCTGAAGCTTCTGGATAGAGAAAAAGCCGAAACACGAGCCAACGTAGACAAAGAATTGACACTGTTGTTCACTTGCTTCACTTGCATGGGGTGTCTGCCTGTAATTAAAGAGTACTTCGGGGGCCATGTGGCACACACAATGGAAGATGGGATTTACTACAAGATTCCATGTGAGTCTGTAATGAGACATTAGTAATTTCTGTTGAGAAATTTCACTGTTGAGTCATTTCACTGAGAACCAAATCGGTACTTATTTAAAGCTGAAGGTCCTTTATCTTACATGGTGCAAAACCAAGCCACTCCAACAGAACTTTATTCCCTTCAGATGGGACAGACCTTTCTCTGGTCGTGGGCACTGTGCAGGGTGTACTATGCTGGGCACTATGAGTGCTATCAGCTATCAGCCATTTATGCTGCTACTGGAATTTGTTTTGACTTCAAAAATTTTTGATGTGCATATTTTTATTCCATACCTAAGACACTCAAAGTTTGGAGCTGCTGTCACTCCGATTCCGTGACTACCTAATGGTATGTTGATGGGTGTTAAGCTTTTAGAAGGAAATATTGGCAGTGGCAGTTTATCAGCAAAGAGAGAGAGTGAACTGCCTTGTTCGGGGAAGCAGGAGGTAGCTGCTGATATGAGGGTGTATAAAGACCTTCCCACTGCCAAGCCCTAGCAGAAAGGAAGAGCTGTTTGAGGGGAGAGAAATGGTATCTTTGCTGCATGGATCCCCTTAGGAGATCAGGTGCCTCTACAATGGAGGAAGTCAAGGGAGAAGAGCAGTTGCTGTTTCAGCCTCAGTATACTTTTCAATACTTCTAAAATGTCTCTTCTTTTACAGTTGTTTTTTTTTTCCTTTTTTTTTAGCAATGTTTCATACTCAGCGTACCTGAAGTCACACAGAAGCCTTTGGAGCTGTTACGAAGCTGCAAGTGCAACCCAGTTCAGGACTGTGCACCTCAGGCCTTTGCATTGACCATCTTAGCTCGTAAATATATGTCATCAATCAATACTTTAAATGGCCTGGCCTTTAACCTTAACATCTGTTGCCAAAACAGTACCCTGAGCATCTGTGTCTAGCAGCTTTTCTTTTCTCTAGCTTTATGCCAGCTGAGACCAGAAAAACAATGATGAAACAAACATGCCCAGAGAAAATGCCTGAGAGGAATTACCTGAGCAGAGGTGCTTCCTTTGTGGGGAGAGTGATATGAGTTCCTAGGCACAGATAGATGTGTGCAGCCATGAGGCATCTTAGTTATGAGGAGGAAAAAAGGAGGAAGATCTAAGCAAACAATGGGTTCCTCTGACTGCAAAACATTCTTTTGCTCACTGTCTTACCCATTCCCAAGCACAAACCTGCTTTGAAGTCAGACACAAGGGATGGGAGCTTTTTAAATATTTCGTTTTTTCTGCGATTGGCTTTCATCCCTGACATATTTAAAATGTGCTTTAACTTGGAGAAAGACAAAACCTAAACTCTCCAGGAATCCAAGTGATCCCTAAAGCCCAGAGCTCTGCACATTAATAATGTGGTTTCTTTGGAAAAAAAAAAAAAGGGGGGGGGGGGGGGTAGGGAGGGTAATACCAAACGAAAAACAAAAACCCAAACCATGAAAATTTTCAAATTTTCAATTGGAATCAAGAGGACATCATATACTATATTTATCCATATATATATCCTATATAGAGTGTTATAGCTGATTTCTCCCAGAAATACTACCTCTGCTTATTTGAAAAAGCAAATGTGCAATCACTGCAGACTATAGGTGGCAGCAGGAATGTCCTTATGCTTTAATTCTGTAAGGATCAGCACTTTAGTTTATATGCCCTAAATAATGACAGAGAAACGGCTTTGCTATGAAATTATACTACACAAAGTATGAAGTAACTTCTGTTTCACTGTAAAACAGTCTTTCAAATCTTGATTTATTTTCCCTGGCACTTTTTCATACTGTGCATGTGATGGGGTCTCATATGGGGTGACTCAATGGAAGTATCACGGAAGATTTACTAGGTTTTTTACAACACCCTAGTGATGGATTGATATAATCAGCAAAGAAATCATACCAGAGAAAGCCAGTATTATTGATAGATAAAATCCTTAATTTCACAAGAGGTTCTCAGAAATTACACTAAGAGTTTAGGGATGGTCTGTTTATCTGTAAGTGAATAAGTTTTTTCCTGTTTTATTGTTGTCACTTGAAATCTGAGGCTGTTTCTAAGATTCTTAAGTGCAGCCTGTTCTGAGGGAAATGTCACTGGTTCTTCCTGTCCCTCCTGGAAGCGAGAGGCCAAACTGTGCCTCAGCTATGCCGGACTGGCATGGATGCAGAGCAGGGGCCACGTGCTGCCCTCACAGATGTGAAGAGTGCAGACAACAAAGTCAGAGAATGGAAATTATGCCCCCTAGTCCCTCCAGATTTCTGCCACTTTTCAAGGAGCAACATATAAACTGCGAGTGCAGATTCCCAGAGGAACAGTGTTAGAATCATCGGCTGTTTCTACTCCATTCTGTTCACGTTACATACCAACATTTTAGTGCAAATTGAACTAGAAAGGAGAACAGGAGATGTCAAGCAGGATGCATTTTTTTTATTTTACTTTTAAGATTTGGGAAAAAAAACACGAGATTTTTGCCTATTTATTACTTTGCTCTTACGTGGCAAAATATACTATTGAAGCACATCAGATCTTCCACCAGGCATTTTTGTTTCTAATCCCAGTTTACCATTGGATTTCTCTAAGTCTCAACAGCAACAAGCTCAGGTTTGTCTGGAAAGCTCATACTCAGTTACTAAATCAATTTAAAACATATTTAGTAATACCAAGTCAAGCCTTTCCTCCACAGTGGAATTGAAAGAGGATAAAGTACATCTTAAATCAATAAAGTAGTCTTCCAAAATAGCATCCCTGCCTTTTTTGTCTCACCTTGGCTCTGCTCTGCCATACCAAGGCAGAATCTGAGGACAGGCTGAGAGAGTTAGGGTTGTTCAGCCTGGAGAAACGAAGGCTTCAGGGAGACTTTATTGGGGCCTTCCAATACTTAAAGGGGGCTTATCAGAAAGACAGGGACAGACTTTTTAATGAGGCCTGTTGCAGTAGGACACAGGATAATGGCTTCAAGCTAAAAAAGGGACGATTTAGACTAGATAAAAGGAAGAATTTTTTTACGATGAGGGTGGTGAAACACTGCCCAGGTTGCCCAGAGAGGTGGTAGATGTCCCATCCCTGGAAACATAGAAATTGGACGGGGCTCTGAGCAACCTGATCTAGTTGAAGATGTCCCTGCTCATTGCAGGGGGGTTGGGCTAGATGGCCTTTAAAGGTCCCTTCCAACCCAAACTATTTTCTGATTCAAACTCTTCTCCACTCTTACGCATAACATGCTGTATACCAGATTCCACATTCCTGCCCCAAAATCAGGAATCACAGAATCACAGAATCACAGAATCTTAGTGGTTGGAAGGGACCTTTGAGATCATCGAGTCCAACCACATT
>JAOTQQ010000004.1:28369233-28411262 GCA_026546715.1 Gallinago undulata
ACGGTGTCGAAGGCCTTACCAAAGTCCAGGTAGACAACATCCACAGCCTTCCCCTCATCGAGAAAGCGGGTCACATGTCTGTCCAAATCTGCATTTAATATGTATTACTATTTAAACAATTATAGAACTAAAAAGTGATTAATATCCATAACATCTTTTTTTTTCTGGAGATTTTCTCCAGATTGTATATACAAAGTGCTAGATATAAAATGCTGCCATATATACATCCCATTTCTAATACACAGCTGCCGTTAAAAGTGAGTAACTGAGATGAGTAAGGAACATGATAGAGAACAACACAATAAAATGTGACAATGATAGCTTATAAATCAAGTGGATGGCATAATCTGGAATGTTGTGCATAGTAATGGTTATCCCATCCCAAAATGGATATTACAGAGTTAGAGAAGTTTCAAAGGCTGTAACATGAATGGTTCTCCAAAAGTAGGTTCTACCAAAGCAAATCAAGTAGGAGTCTATGTGCATATTCTTACTGAACATCACCTGAAAGCTGTGCTTGCAAAATGAGTCAACAAAAGTATTTTTTTCAAAAAAGTGTGGGTTTTGCAATTCACATGGTACTGCTGAAGCCAAAAATAAATTATATATAAAAATCAGAAAAAAGGCTAAATAGTTACATGGACAGAAAGAGATTTGAGAATGAAAGGTTCCCCACTCTAATCTCTAGAATCAGGGGAGGGATATGGGTGCCTTCACAGGGTGAGGCAGATTACAATTACATTGATGGTCTTTGAGAGCTCCTCTTCCTCTTTCTGCTGTCTGAACAAAGAACCCAGAATTGCTACATCCCTGATTCAGGATCCTCTGCTGAGGTTCCAAAGTTGTGAGTCTAGATCTTATTTTCAGCAGAGCAGAATGGAAGCATCTTTTTCTCTTCCTATAAAATGTATTGAACAGTCTAACGTCCCTGAAAGGGGCCAGCTCTTGTTCAAACCACAAGAAAGACAAGACAGACTAGAAGGAACAAAAGAAAGATTAAATACTAGAAAAGATAATTAAAACAGCATGTCTGACATTTCAAATTCAAGCTTTTCCTCCATTCATACATTACCATATTATTTGTTATAAACACACAGCATATGATAATACACAGCCTCATCAATTTTCCTGTAGCTCCTGAAGAGCTGGAAAACCTTATTGGTGTGTGCCTTTGTCTTTGCTGGAGTGCTCATTTGGCTTAGGAAAGCTCACACACCTGCATTCTGCTGAAGCCAAGGCAAACTTTTTAAAGGAGAACAAATGGATAGAGGCTGGCTTTCAGCAGGGCTGCTGCCCCCTTCATGTGAAATTAATAGGAGCTATTTGGCTGACTAACTCTGAAAAAAAATGTAAGGCTTTAGCAAACAACTCACAAAATTATTTCATTTCATTTGTTCATTTGGGGTTTTTTTTCATCTTCCATAGTGGCAAATCAGACCCATAAGCTTTTCTATTTTAAATCCTGTATTATATGACACATTTAGCACCGTATGTATTAGACGTATTCTTACCTGTGATTAAATCATGATGACCTACAGATCTACCACATTTCCCATCCAAAATGTGTTGTGAAGATGTGTGGAGTTGTTGTATAGCTAAGCATTCACTTAGTACATCTTGTTCAATATCCGTACATGAATTTAGCTACAAGAGGAGGACAAAACAAACATTTAATTTCAAAGTAAACCAAGTGACTTCTAATTAAACTCATATGTCTCTTTGCTTAAAGATTATGTATAGAAGGAAGGAATAAAATGGCATTCTTAGGAACTTGGTGCAATTAAGGATATCTCTATTACTTGTTTTTTTTAATTAGATATAATTTTGGTTTTCGTAAGTTCACGAGTTAAATGTGCTAATCTTAAATCAACAACAATTTGCTTCAGAAAATAATGTACCCTGTGTTTCTTCAGACCTTCCTGAGTAATTTAACTGCACATTTTCAGGCTTTCTGTAGTTTCTTGGGTTGTGGGGCAAAAGGATTGCATCACCTTGTAGCTGTGACACTTGGAAAGACATTTGATAGGGAAAGAAAAGTGTTTGTGCTTATCAGATTAGAACTGGTGGAATAATACGCTGTCAGTAATGTGTAAGAGGTATCACCGATATGTCAGCTGTTCTCCATGTAAATTAAAGTTCTGGCAAAAGTGTCTGAAGCAAACTCTTGAAAACCACAATGTCGATCATATTAAAAACAGCAGGAGAGGAGAATTAAGAAAGAAAAGCATTTCTAATTCTCTTTCAAACATGCTGATGTTGCCAAGCTTTTGTCATAATATGGTGCTCACATTACACAAACACCCATCATATTCTATAGCCATTAATAAATAGTTATTGTCTTTACGTTTACAGTTTTGCATACCGATCTCCCCTGGGCTTGGTTATTCTAAATAAAAGGTCCAGGCAAACCTATTTAGAATTCTGCTGTACGGCCATTTGCTGCTTCAAGATAAACATCTAACATTTGGATCACAAAGTGCGTCTGTAGCCAATTAAACTACTACTAAATTAACAGCTAACTTTCTCCTATTTTGTTCTTGTAAAGCCTTTCAGAACAACCAAATACTACCTCTGCAGTCATCTTCTAGGCTATGAACTAAATATTCAGGATTCCTTTGATGTAAGTCTAAGCTCAGACATTTCATTTTATATCAAAGATGGCACATTTTGGTAGCATATCTCAACCAAGACATGTGGGCAGAGCAGCCTGTTAACTTCTCTTTCTTGGCGAAGTCATTTCCACTCAGAAGTCCTGGGAAGCTGATACCAACAGACAACTGCTTTTGCTGAGTTATAACCAAAAATGTGCAAATGAGCATAAGCAGTCTTTTCCCCTGTGGACTGTCACCATTTCAATAACACTGAGATTTACTTAGCTGTGAAAGGGTGGGTTTTTTCCTATAATATGTTTAAGTGAAATATTTGGGGGATTTTATTATTTCTTTATGAGTCAGGTTGGCTTTGGTCCCTTTTAAGAGAGCCTGAGCAAAATGCACTTTAAATCTGCTGCTTTTTCAGATGCCTTTTAAGCTGCAGGAAAAAAGGCATGGGATCAAGTATTCATACAGTTATCATGGATAAATGAGACAGGAAATCTGAAGATGATTTCAAACCACTGGAGGAGTGCAGACTTAGACTGGTTTCCCAAATAAGGTGTGGGAGGCAAGGAACTAACATTATTTTAAGATAGACTTGATAAGTCTATAGGAGGGTATGTATATACATGCAGGAAAATTCCTCAAGCTAGGAGATTAAGAGATATTAAACCCTGGATATTTGATGTCTTGGTACATCCAAGCAGCTTGAATTTGCAACTTGTGTGTACTGCATTTGTCCTGTATTGATTCTATACTTAAGACTTCCTGCTGCCTATGCAGAAAGTACTTTGTGACAGTTAATGTGAAGTTTTGACTTAGGGTTTTTTCCCACCTTCCTCCTGAGAACTGGAAATGGGCCTCAGCAGGTGACAGGGTGTCACAGTGGGGACTGCTCCTTTGTCCAGGTGTAAAGGATGTTCAGCCCAGTACACAGAGCTGAACAAATGATACCCATGGTTGGTATTAGGAAATTATTTCCTTCTTCCCTCTCCCAAGAAGTACATCAGCAACCACAGGAACAGAAAGATGGGGGGGAAGGGTGTGTTCTCTCCTTTGGAGTAGGGAGCATGGTTGCTTTCCACAATCAGCTGAGAATTTCATATAACAAAATCTTCCTGTTGCAAAACTTTTGCTATTGCAAAAGACTTTGGTGCCACAGTCAACCTCTTTCTGGAGGGAAGGGGTGTAAGTCAAGGGACATGGCTGACACAAGGACAAATCAGCATGAACTCACCACAGTTGTATTCAAGCAGGAAAATTAAGCTTTTTTGACATTGATCTCAGTGCTCCACGGGTCTGAGGATCCCAAATCCTGCAACTAAGATTGCCTGGGTTCAGCTATTGTCTCTTCTCTCTACATGTTCCTCTCTTTGCTCTCCTGTACTTCTAGTTCTTACCTTTGACATTTTTAAAAATTAGCTGCTCCCTAAGCTCTATCTCACCAGGCTGTCATTTCTGTTCTGTCCTCCATCCTTTAAACATGCCTTGTTGTCTCATCTGTGATCCTCTGGGCAGTGACGAGGCAGCTGGGGGAAGATGTCATTGCTGCTTATTGAACTAATTGTAATTGCTTGCTAAGGCTTGCACTCCCTTCCACTCCTGGGCCTGAAGTACGCTGATGGTCTCTTGTGTCACAGACCAGCTCTGTGGGGTCCCAGTCAGCTCTTTACAATCTGTGTATGCAAAATGTGTAATAAACAAATCTCTGATCCTGGGGTGGTGCCCATAAGCATCCCCATTTAATAATGAGCTCAGAATTTAACCCACAGAAACCAAAATACTTATTTGAATCTAATAGTAGTGAAAACATAACTAGCAGTTTGGGTTTGGAATGATTTATAAATGCATTTAAAATACAGATGTGGTGGGAAAAGTGGGTGGGGTTCATTATCATCTTTTACAAGTGCTCCTTTCCTAACATTTCGATAGTACCCTGGCTTAGTTTCATTTGTGTTTTACATGATTTGCCAACATGTATCTACTAGCTGATTGCAGAGAGTCAAGGCGTGGACATTTTGTGTGAATGACAGCAGAACTTGGGCTTGTGTATGAAAAATGAATAGGAAAGAAATGCTTGGAGAGAAAGTGTGGGGCAAACTGAAATGACAGGGTGGTAGCCTTGCAAGTGTAAAACTATAAAGTGGGCTGGTTAACAACAGTGATTAAAAACCAACCAGAAAATTAGCTCAAGTTAGCAATTTCTTCTAGCAATATTGCAGAACTCTGATTTGAACATACATAAACTAAAGGTAAATTAAAAATTACTATATTGAGGAGGTCTAGACATATGTCACTTTTTGTCTGGTGGGTCTTACCTTCTTACGCACCTGTTGTTCTTTGGCTGAATGAGCTTTCACGTGTTTGCGCAGAGAACTGGGGTCGGTGTAGCGTTTGGAACAGCCAGGAATCTGACAGGCGTAGGGTTTCTGTAAATGTGAGAAAAGGTAGAAAGATTTCCTATTCCTCTGCCTCTCTCCAATCAGCACGCAGAGTGCTGAAGGATGGTAGTCTCTGTGAAACATGGGGTCAGGCCTGAGCTGTTTGCTCTGTTTGCTGTTTCCAGATTTGCTCTCTCTCCCCTGTGTACACGGGCCAGACATGATGCAAACAGAAGAACCATATTGATTGCTCCACGAAAGCACTGAGAGCATCAGACACATCTATACTCTGGCATGTTGGGTATTGATTACTGGGCTGATTTAAATGCTAATGAGATGTAACTCTATGGGTTTTGAGAGCATTACTTTTGTTCTAGCCTTTACAGTAGACAAAATGATCATGAGGTCACCCGGTATATATATAAATGTATATATATAAATATATAATTATAAATACAGAAGCTCTGGGTTTGAATTCTGATGTACATAGTTTTTATAACTGTTCTATATACAGCAGAGCAAAACTTGTGGCATAGCACACATTTGGTTTCATTCGTAACTTATACCTGTTTCGAATAACAACAGCAATATCCTTCTTTTTATAAGGCCTAACCAAACAATCTGCATCAAACAGTAACATCTGAGCAAATCAATACTGAAAGAAAAAAACACTATAGTCTATTTTGTTGACGGGATCTTTCCTGCTGCTTTTGGCATGTGGCGGAGTTTGCCACTTCTGTGTGGCAGAGCATAAGCGCTCTTTCCTGGGTCTGGGCAGGCAGTTCCAGTACACTCTTCTCATAGGAAAATTTTTTTAAAAAGGATAAATAAGGATGTTGCAATTTAACTGCTGATTTCGGAGTCCCAATGATTGAAACCCTCAGCAAGTTCTTCTCTTAGTTATGTCTACTCCCAACAAAGGAAACACTATCTCTCTGTTACAGTACAACCTCCAAATTAATGTGCAAGTACCAAGTTGAACAAAGGGACTCTGGCACTTGTCATTAATTAACCACTGATTTAAATGACAGCAAAATAGTGCCACATGTCAAAGCCCACAATGTTTTAAAGTTGAATGGAACACTCCTTTTTTCTCTGTTTTCTTGCCTCATCTGTCATCTTTGCCTTCTCATTTGGACTAGTAGGTGTCTTCCCAAAGGTGAAAGCTAGTTTTTCATGACCTTGGTGTCACATTCTTTAATCCCCTTTGTTTCAGAACAGAGTATGCACAAAAGTGAGAAAAACCCACCGGTTTTGGGAGAAGTGACTGTGAGGTCCTTTAAACAAGTTGCTGTGCTCCTGGAGGAGTGATGACATGCCCTTTTTACCACAAGGACAGATATATTCCCTTTGTTCTGCCTCTACCTAGGAGAAGGATCTACTTCCAGATGATTTAGTAGAAACTCGATCAAACTAGCATACACCAGTAAGTCTCTGAAATGATTTACAGATTCTCCTTTTGGAGATGATAAATGATGGAGTGACCTACATTGAGAAGCTTTGAAACCAATTCCAAATGCACTCAATAAGGAATAAGCAGTCTATATAAACCCCTTTTCTTTGTCAGTACCTCCAGAGGATAAGTATTGCTGCTTTCTCCAGCCAGCTGGAAATTTCTGAAGGAATAATAGAATCATTCACCAATTCATGACCTTACAGGCTACACAGCACCTACCCAGAAAGTTACAGGGCAAAGCAGATTTATTGGAAGTGTCTGGAACACAGAGAACTGACACCTGAGGAAAAACTATGGAAAATGTTAACAAATCCTGTAGCAGGAAAACTAGCAGAGTGTTTTTCAAATAGTCGATGTCATTCAAATTAGTGATAGAATCATTCAACTTAGTGATAGGGAAACTAGATAAAAATCTGAGTACCCTTAAAAAGGTTCATGGCTATTTGCTCTGACATTCCAGGCAGTTATTTTGCCCATTGAACTAACGCGATGTGCCTTCTTTACAGTAGCACCATCCCGTAGCTCTGTTATTTTTCACATTCACATAAGCCCACAATACACTAAGCTAAACCATCAGCCTTCAATTAACCCAGGTAAGTGGAAGTTAGTTACTGTGTTGTAGGACTACAGAAACAGTCTTAAAGAACCTGCAACAGAATAGCATGGAGGATGTTTTTAGACATTTAAGAAAGTTAGTAGAAAATGATTACTGTACCTTTTTCCTGATTTATGAGCATTTCAGATAGTAAAGACAGAGATAAAGAGAGAAGAAAAGAAAATATAAAATTAAGAGATTTGTCTTCAATAAGGCACAGATCAACAGATACAAGAATTTTTGCTTATTTTGGTAACCATTTGAATTCTCTTTCAAAATTAATAAATGGCATTCCTTTTGCGACTTCAGCTAATAATATATCTATTAGATTCAAGCAGTTACATTTCAAAACTGTGCACCTAATGCAGTATATCCATTTCAAAAGAGACGCATTTTAGAACTAATTACAAATTCAAATACCTCAGGTTGACTTTCAAATAAATAAAACATTGTTATTATAAGTGTGCTTTGGTTTGGAAAATGTGACTGACTCGCTTCTCTTACTTGTTTGTTTTTGCAAGGCATAATGTACATTAGACATTCCTTAATGCTGCACTGTCTGAAATGTGTAACTGCTTAAAAAGTAAATATCAATTAAACTCAAAAGTTTTGCCCCATAAACACTCAGCCAAACGTTAAACCATATATTCACTTCCTTGCAAAAGACAAAGGAACAACTCTGCCTGTTATTCTTTACAAGCTTTATGCTGTGGACTTAAATGATCTACAAAGTTGTCTACCTACTTTATTTCCCCATAACATGGGGACTTAATTTTATCAGAGCCTAAGACACTAGACAGGCTCCTATCTTCTCTGCAAGACAAGTGAGAAGACTTGTAGAGTTGAGCCAGAATCTACCAGCTGTCTGTAAGAAAAGAATTTGTTTCTTACATTTAATTCTGATGGTGGGTACTTAACAAATTTCAGATAGTTGTAAGGCAGATGTATTTTTACCTTTACAAACTTATGTCCAAAATTGAGATGCATTTAACTTCCACTGAGATGTCTGAACTGCTTTTCTATTCATTTAGAACACTTTATGGAAGCAACACAGGATGGGAAGTAAGACAATGACACACATTTAGTACAGCAGCAATGACTCAGCTTTCACTCATTCTATACCTTATTCAGCTGCCTTCTCTTACTGGAACAAGAACAATGGGAGAGTTTGCTGAGTAACTTATTCCTGAGTAACCTATTCTTGAGTAACTTATTCCTCAGCATGAGTAAGACAGCTGAATTTGCCTTTCTGGGATCAAGACCTTTTCATTTCTCAAAGCACATACAACTTAAAAGTGCAGTTGCCAAAAGCTGGGCTTTTTGAGAGGCTTCTTGTGAAAAGGAAAATTCACCCTCCAGTTGCAGAACAGACAGTGTACAAGGACCACTGGAAAACTCAGTGCAACTCCAGTACGAAATCATACTTACGGTATCCAGGTGTGTTCGCTGATGCTTTGCCCGGTCGCTGGAGTTGCTGAAAGCTTTCTGGCAGCCAGGATGCTGACACAGGTATGGCTTCTCCCCAGTATGACTCCGGAGGTGAATCTTAAGGTTCTCAAGCCTAGAAAATGCCTTGTTGCACCCTTCAAACTGAAAAACGTCATAAAAAATTGTTGTAAAGTACTGTTAAATAAACCATGCGTAGCCACAATGAGAACAGTGTAAGATCCAAGTTGGACATGCAATAAATCAACCAAAATTCAAACATCTGTTGAAATTTATGGACAAAACATAACATTTTGTGCTGTTCATTTATTCTGTCACTGAAGACATGGTGTGTAGCTCAATAATAATACAAGGGTTATATATATCTCACACGTTCTGTCTGAAGTACTGAACACTTAAAGACATGGTATCAGAACAGAAAATTTAAAGAAAGAACAAGTGTTCTGATGAGTTCTCTTAGATGTTAATTGGCACAGGAACCACTGTGAGCAGTAACAATTAGCTGCTACAGAGAGAGAGCAAGAGAAGCTATTTGTGGCGGGTTAGAACCTGGTTTCCGATGTCTGAAATACTATACCCTGGAGCAGATGAGCACAGACTATTACAAGAAGACCTGATCCATGTGAAGATGAATCCAAAGGAACTCTGCTGTTATTCTGTACCCTTTTCTTTACTCGTGTATCACGCAGATCTGTTCTCAGCATTTATTCAACCAGTAACCTGAGCAATTCTGACTTCTTAAGCACCCGTTTCATTAGAGTACTCAGTAATAAAGTGCTGCATAGCATTCATAACAAAAGTCACTGTTTCAAATTCAGTCTGAACAAATAAATAATTAAAATTTCCACCTACTAGGCCAAGGGAAGGGTGTTTCACACTGCTCACTGATAAGCTGCAGTGTTACAGATAGCCGGTGACTGCAGGGGAGGCACTGTCTCCGAGATGGGCTCTGGGAACTAACTCAGGAGAGCACAAATACATGCACATGCGCATTCCTGCACCAGCAAACCCATAAAACACACTCAGATGATAACTTGTGCATCTGCACAAATACTTCTATGCACTCACACGTGTGGTGGTGTGCATATACTTTGCCCACTCTGCATTGCAGCTTCATGGCACTGCAGATCTTCTAGTGTCTCTATACAGATAAAAAAAACTGGCTCCTCTGTGATTTCAGAGCATGTATTTGAGAAACACAAGCCAATTCACCTTCATATCAACAATAATAACAATTTTGAAAGAAGGTAGATGTGTCTGTTTCTGGAAAAACTACTAATTCTGGAAGTCAGATTTTTTTTGTACAATCCTTGCTCATAAAGAGTGAAATCCTCACCCTCACAAAATTAGTGAGTGCTTTGTCATTTCCTTCTACTGAGTCGGATTTTGTTCAGCAGCTTTCTATTCACTACCTGTGCTGTGGTTCCTCAGATGTCATCACAGAAATTACAGTCTTGCCAATCCCTGTCACGTTCTATTTGTGACACACACACCTCTTACATATGTCGCTGTGTGCAAACTTCTGACTCGGCTGCTACATCCAGCATTGCAGGCAGAGGGATGGGAAGGGAGAGCAAAAGCAGATGGTGCCTAGAAGATGCTGCAAGGAGGTACCCGATCTCCTGGTGCCTGACAAAGGCAATTTTAACTACTGATGGACAGAGGCCTATCACATCCTGCTCAGACCAGTGTGTTTTAAGCATCTCAACACAAAGTGATCTGAATTCTCCACCTAGCACTTCATTTTGCAGGCTGTGTTCTGTCTTTGGATGCACACTACAAATTAAGCACACCAATGCACTCCAGCACACAGGCACCCACACAGATGGTTTCCTGGCAGACTGCAAATTTCTGCCTTTCCCACCACTCATACATAAAAGGATCGCTATGCCTTTTACTGCCCTGGGCAGACATTTAACTTGTCTGAATGGGATATATGGGTCTATGTGTGCAGATAACTATCTGCTATGTATATATTTCCATCTTTCCTCATCACGACTATCATGACAGATCCATAGAGTCACCTGGAGACATGCAGTCTATGTCTTCAGAAGTTTGTTTGGCCATGACTCTCCTCTGAACACTTCAGCTGGTGCAGGGAGGTAAGGGAGTTTTGGAAGTGACCAAGCCATCAAGGCTTAAAAAGAAACAAACTTTCTTCTTAATCATCAGTAAAAATCTGGCAGAATGCAGAATGAAGCAATCTGAAATGTGCAAATATGCTGAAGTCCATGAAAAATAAAGCAGAGTTTGGCAAATCCATAGCTGTCATAAGACATTCCATAAGGCCAGTCTCTGGCAAATGGAGTGAATATTCTGAGGTCCTCAAGGTCACTTGTTTCCTCTTTGTTCCCCAGCTTCCTCTTCCCCTCACTTTCTTCAGTCTCCTATGATTACTGTTTTGTCCACAGTGTTGTGTTACCCTCTTTGAACTAATATCCTGTTCGTTTTCAGTTCAATAAATCAGCTCCTCTCAGTTTTACCCACCAATATTTAACCACAAGGTAGGGTGAGAATCAGGAGAGTCTACAAAACTATTTTGCAGCTCAGCTCTGTGACCTCATTCACCTGGATCTCAGGTGAACAGCAAGACCAAGCTTTTCCCTTCAGTTGCTCATGCTCTCCCCCCACATGTACCATTCCTTCCCCCCTACCTGAGTGGACTCTCCCCTGACTCTGTCAGGAGTCCTTTCTACATGCTCCACTCCCCTCTCTAAAGTAGCTTCTGGTTCTTGCATACAGGCATCAAAAACCTAGTCCAGAAGGTCGTTATATAGCAATGTTCTTTGTTATTGGGTCTTTGGGACACATTATAACCCATTGGCACCAGAATCACTACAGTGACACTGCACAAGATCCTTCTCGTCTCCATGTTGTCTGGAAGACCTGGAAGACCTGCTAGGTCACAGAATTAATTTCTCAGATATTCAGTCACAAATGGAGGAACCTGACCCACAGATTGTTTTTCTAGTGGATTATCAGTCTTCAGCTCCATATCTACAGCTGAATGCAAAATAGGAAAGTATGCAGAATAATCCAAACTAATTAAAGATCCACCTCCATTCTCATTGATGTCAGTAGCAAAAATTCCAATGGCAAATGTCCTAAAACATCTAAACACAAGCTTAATGTAAAACACATGAAAGCACTTATGTTTAAGAGTTTGCTAGATTGAGAGTTCAGGAAGAGAAGGAACAGGCCCTACCATAAATGCTGAGAGCTAAAATGAAGCAGCAACTCTTGAACAAATAGGGGTTTATTATCCTTTTACTGTGGTCAACAGCCTTTTTTTTTGGTACTGAAATATAACCTAAACGTCTAATGCCTTCAACAGTAAAGTTCCTCCATTACCACATATGCCTGGATTTTTAAGGGCCTTTCATATTTATATCATGATTTCTTAATTTGCATTATTTATATTATCCAGCTCTATTAAGCTGAATCACAGATAGTTGGACAGTCACAATGCTGTGATAAATTCAGTCTAAATGTGCAAAGCGGGAGAATACACCAGGAAAGAAAATGAGATGACTCCAGTGCTCATATTTTCAAGAAGGCAGGGTTGCTAAAGGTAGGGTTGACCAAACAGGAAGAAAATCAATGGAAAAGGAGTGGGGGGCAAGAACCTTGGCAAGTGATGAGAAGAGGGGAAGGTGATGGACCAAGGTGAAAGGCCTGAGAGGGAGGGAAGAAATTAGTTGGTACGAAGAGCTGCGAAACATGGGGCTGAGAGAATCCATTTAGAGCTACAGAAAGGTCTCCACTTTGAATGACTCCAGGACTATTTCAATTCTGCCATTTCTTGCTGGATCTGCTGACTCTGTCCCTGGCAGTTTTTCCCTGCAAGTTCACATGTGGAAACAGCACTGCTTCCCTAAAGTGGAAGTGTCTCACCTATACAGTTGTGCAAGGACAAGACAACTTCAACTGGGCTGCTGAGGAAACTTGTGTTAGGATGACTCTGTAAGGTAATTCTTGGGCTTCAGTGCTACTCACCAACATTTTTAACCCTTCCACCTACCCTTGCTACTTGGATTGTATTTATATTTATGTATAAACTAAATAAAACTACTCCTGGAGAAACAGAGTGCTTGTTCTTTTCAAATAACCTCTAGGAAGATCCACCAATCCCACAAATGTCACAGCTTCAACTACAAAGAACAAATGTTCAATTTCCAAAGGATTTTAAGATGGTGAGAGCTATTTGATCAACTGAGAAGGCTACTTACAATATCTCCCAAACATCTGGCCCCAATCTGTCACTGCTTAATCCTACAATCTTAAACATTTTGTTGACGTTTGATGCTTGGGATAGCTGTAACAAACGCAGCATGATCCTCAAAGTCTGTAAATGTCAACAGAGCTCTTAAACAAGTTCATCAATAAAAATAGTAATTATATTGCAATTACTACTTTTGTCTTTTTTGTGAGATTCCTAATGTGGGCTTCAGACACTACTATGCTACACACATCTGAGCACAGACACAAAACAATGCCACATGACTACGGTAAATAGAATGATGCAATTACTGGATTTTATAACTACTGCTTTAGAATAGGCTTCTACCAGGAAAAAGTATGCTGTAGAAATTTTCGGGACTAAATTATTTCACTAACATATGGAAATACATACGGTATCTTTATTTTACTCTAAAATCTCACTGGAGTGTAACTGCTGCAATATCATGCATTTAAAAGGCGTATTTATGAAAACACTAAATTATCTCACAGTGATCTAAACACATCACAATTTTCCTAACTAAACAATTTAATCTAATAACTGTAATTGCTTAATATGTTTTTTCTTTGCTTCCACATTATACTTGGAATGCACCTGGGAATGTTGCTATGCAGAAATAACAGCATATTCCCAAGAGGGTTTATATTATCAAATGTTTACCATTTTCATAAGCATATTTAATCACAGTCATGTCTAGAATATCTGTCAGTGGTACAGATCAGAAGAAATAAACTATAAACTAAACAGTTCAGACCATAAGGTGAAGCAATAACTGACATTTTCTTAGGAAATGAGTTATGACTGAAAAAGAGAAGCCTTCATAGTTGTAGCGCTAAATAGGTCCAGTGTGCCATTAGAGAAAGCTCATTAATATACACCTCTGCTCTCTGCTGCAAGATCAGTGAAACAAGCTGCCTTTTATTTATAGACCTAAAAGGGAAAGAGCAGGTCATATTGGCTGCTGACATCTCAGACAGCCTACAGATGGAAACCCCAAAACATTTCATTCCAAAGCATTTATTACTATCAATAGGAAATCTTATGTCTGGTCAAAACATCTACCAGCCTTATGAACATTGTGAAATGTTCTTTCTTCCCAACTGATCACAAAATTGGGAAAAATTTATTGAAAAACATGTTATGAGAAAAAGGATCCCATGAGGATATGTATCCCTTCTGCAGGGGAGGGAATAGTCACAGTGCTCTTTAAATAGCATCAATGTTTTACAGCACACTGAGTCTAATGTTGGGGGCATGGCAGGAGGCACACAAGGCTCCAAACTGTTATGAATGTCAGTAACTTAAGCACATGAGTTGTTCCACCAAGCACAAAAATCAAAATACCTGTTTTGGTGCTTTGTTTTTTCTAGTGAACTCCTGATTGCATTAATTTTTAACTCTCTATTTTAGGTACAATATAAAGCCCTGATCCTACAAATGCTTGCTCATGAGTAACATGACTCATGCAAGGAATTTTATTAAATTCAATAGAACTATTTGTGTACATAAAAAAGTCACCCATAAGACTGAACTCCCAACTGCCTAAAAATCTCATCTCATACACGCAGTTTAGAGATTTAGATTGTAAGAAGTTTCTTTTTTCGCTTTGTGCTAACAAAATAATGGAAGTTAGCTGTAACAGAAAAAGGACCTGCCAATTTCTGTGTTGTTTTTTTCTAAGTCTGAACAATTTACATTCACAAAGTGACATTTCTACATATTTCATCTGAGTCCTGGGAAAAATTGCTTGTACTTGTTTTACTATTTGTATTACAAAAAAGCATTTAGGGCTTTAACCAGACTATTGTACAATTGTTGGTGTGTAGTAGAAAGAAAAGGTAAAAAGATTCAGAACGGGAAAAAAAATCCTAGAAAAGTAAGCCACAGTATAAATGCAATACATCCTTCATGTTGTTGGGTTTTAGGGTAATTACAGTCAATCATTTGGCATTAACACATTGTACACCAGCATTTCATTTTTCTTTATGCTGTTAGACAGGTTGAATATTTCCTAATTAACATGAAACTGGGAAATACACACAGAAAATCCTTGAGGAGGTGTTTGATCAGCATACGTCACTGAATTAAACAAGACTTTGGGCTGTCTCTTTTATTTCAATTTTATTAATTTTATAAGTTCCTAAGTCTGCATTCCTGCCCCCCCTCTCCAGCCGTACCAAGAGTTACGGGCACACGAGGAATGCAGACCTGGCCCACGCATGGCATAACAACAGACTCATTGAAGTCATGAGGCTTTCAACAGCCACCAGGTCTGATTCTGCATGCGAGGCCATTTCTACACACAAACAGACTCCTCTGACTGCAAAACCCAACCACCTGCCTGCCAACATCCCTGGAGATGGGATTCCTCTGCTCTCACTATAGCTGTGTTAAAAAAAAATAATGAAGGGCCTCGTTGTTTGAGCTCCCCAAGTCCCTGGAGAGCAGCAGGTCTGCCCAGCATGAGGTGGGCAGCTCTGTGGGATGTATCCTGCTCTAGAAGAGCCTGTCCCTCTCCTCGACTACACAGGCAGCCTAGATTTGGCTTCTGGGTTTTGTTTTTTAAAGATAGTTTTACCTGTGCTCCTGGGGAAATCTGGCATCAAACCTGAGTTTTGTCAATCATCTCTTAAGGTCTGGTGCCACACCGAGCCCTGGAGACCAGCTCAGGGCAGGCACTGAATCTTAGATCCTCTCTAAGTAGCACTAGCATGTTTTGGGTCTCAAAAGTCTTGCTCACGTATTTGTAACTTATCAACAGTCAGGAAAGGGTTGAATGTAATTCGAAGCACCGAAATATTCAGAGATTTATTTCTTCTAGTACCACTAGGTCAGACACTTCAGTGGGTGTTTCAGTGAGCAGAGCTTTCCATACATTTTCCAGCAAGTTTCCCAAAATATCTGGGAAACTATCAGAGCTTCCTATTGTTTTCACAAGACCCTGTTGTTGCCCTTAAAATTCTTTTTAGTAATCCTTCTTTAATTAAGTATAGGGGGATAAACATTTGCCAAAATAGAGATACTTGCATTTATTTGCTGCAACATATGAGAATGAACCAGGGAAGTTGGGGATATTTTACTATCAGCAGCACGACAGCCACAAATTATGCCATAAGGTTTTGCTAAATATGTAATTTGGAAACCAAACAATTTTCTGAAACATCATTACAGTTGGACTGAATGTAGTATTATGGCTTGCAGGCAAAAACAACATTGCATGGAGCAACAGTTTAAAACACAGAATGCAAAATTCATATGGTCATGTAATAAGCAAAGACGACATCCGTCCCAAAATCTACATGTCAGTCCCTTTGTTTCCTTGTATGTAATTGGGAAACTATAATTTATTTGGGATTTTTTGAATAGCTTGTAAGCTATTCAAAATTAAAGGACATCATACAATCCAAGATTTGCTGCTCCAGTATCTGAAGCCAGATCTGCTTGTTTGGGGGACAAAATTAAGATTGAATAAAATCGACTTAAAACCCTCTCCAGCTGTGCCAGCAAAGAACCATAAATAAAATTAAAAAGCTTCCCTCCAGTTCTTTTATAATTTTTTTAATGAAAACTATAGTTTACTACACTTCAAAACCGTTCCTCTGGATCAGTAACTCATTGTCTTACCTCACTTCCCAAGGAAACATTTCAATTCTAGGTTGCATCTAACATATCACCTATTTACACCTATGTCAGTGGAAACTTTACTGAAATTCTGTCCTGCACTCTTGCCTTTATCTTTGTATTCTGGTCCACATTTTAGCCACATCTTTAAATCACAGGCTGCGCTTTGTGTCTGGGACACCAGTTACACCGCAAACAGTTCTGTACAGAATGCATTTCACTGACCTGCAAGATGAAACAGGCGCTCAGGATTTACTTACAGGTACAAGAGTTGGCAAGTTTGGAGTGAAGAATTAATTTGCTGAAGATAATGAATGCAGCACTAGGACAAGGGGAGAATCCTTCTGGACTAGCAAGTTAAAAAAAAATAAAAATAGAGGACAACAGAAAGAAGGAAAATAAATGTCAATACAAAAAGAAAAAAAAAACCTCTCAAAACTTATGGCTGATTAGCATAGCGTAGCATCTTAAAAGGCCAAAATACCACATGTGTGGCATGTTACAAAAGAAGATTAAAATAAAGGAAAAAATATCCAGAGAACCATGAAGTCTCAAAACATCTGGAGTTTTATAGTAACAAGGAGGAAAAAATCAAAAACATAATTGAAAAAAGTCCACTGCGATACATTATTGTACAATGAAGCTTAATGGAATTGAAAGGAGAAGAGATGAAAAGGCAAAATAAGGGGGGGAGAGAAATGAAACAAGAAAAGGCATTTATATTTTAAAGATGTCACTAAGGGTTTTTATCCCAGTTATTAAAAATTACACACCCTGCTTCTGTAAGCTGTTCCTGTAACGTGTTGAGCGCTCTCATTCAGCACAGGACATTCATGCATGCTGGGGAATTCATCAACCCTTTTGTACCTGGTGTAGGGGCACTTTTTGCTCCCGATTCTTTGAGAGACATCTGCAAAGAGAATGGCAGAGGCACTGCCTGCCCTGGTTTACATTCTGAATCCAATGGGAGATTTGAAGAGAGGCAGGACAAACATGTAAATTAAAAATGTTTGCTAAAAACAATGCACACATTCAGGAATTAAGCAAACAATCTTAAGCTGTTCTATTGGCATCAGACACTAGAATCAACTGTAATTGAAATACTTTTGAATGTATTCACTAACAAACATTTATATGGAAAAGTGAAATGAAAAACTTCCCTCTTTTTTTTTTTTTTCAGATTTTTCTCTTTTTTTTTTTAATGAAGCAGTAAAGGAAGAGCAAGATCTGCACATAGTCCAGTCTGCCTTTGTACCGTGCCAAGAGTGTGTCTATAAACAGGAAGGGTTTCCAATGCACCACAGGCATGAACATCCTGGATTCAGTCTGTGCTCAGTCTGTCCCCAGTCACTGCAGGATTTGAGACAAGCATGTGCCAAACCTCTTCTATAATATGGTGTAATCTGGCAACAGTGAGGGTCCATCCCAACTTCTCACTCATCCTCCAGACTAGGATTATTATTTTTTAATCCTGGGAAACTCAGCTCATATCTTTGTCAAGACCAATAAGTATGTTTTACGGTCATGGCTTGCCACACATCATCGCAGCTAACAGAGTGGCTCCTGTCCTTGGCAGATCAGAGGAAGATCCTGTGGGTGAAAAATGATCTACAACTGGAAATTGCTGGCTACAGCTAACTGAACCGGTCAACCACAATCAAATTCTCTCCTAGAAAAGAGGAAAATTAGCAGCAAGGTAACTCTCCACCCACCTATATAGTTTTTTTTACAAATACAACTTTTTGTATGCAGTTCAACATAGATCATTAGGTTTCCTCACAAAATATGTCTCACAAAGTGGATAGCTTTATTGCTAATTGTTTTCTCCTGTTTTAGATAGGGTGGGGCTTTTATCTGAAAAGGTACTGGTCCTTCCCATACTCTACCTATGTTCGTTTCCACATGTGTGTACTGGAGCTTTTATCTTAAATTGTTGTTTCTAAAGATCAGCTAAGAAAAATCAAAGTTTCCCTCCAGATTAACAAACTGCATGAAATTTTCAACACTGGATGAATCTTTGCACAGAGTGATAAGAAGGACACACAAATTTCTCCCAGCAAGGGAGTAGACATGCTCCATGCTCAGATAGGGTCCTGCTCTTTTCTATGCCACACTGGGCCAATTTGATTATCCATAAATGAAGACTGGGGTTCAACCTGGAATCCAAGGAGTGCAAGGGATCTGCTAAAATGTACATGATTATGCCCAACATTTCCTTATGTGTGTAGAGCTGAGCTGTGGTGAAAAGCCCTACAAGAGCTGCTGCTAGTGAACCACCAGGAAAGAAAGATTGTGCAATGTGGTGGGAGCTTGTCATCATTTCAGCATTAGTTACTTTATTGTGCTTTCCCTCATGCCCTGGTTGAAGAGCAGATCCTCAAGAGACATGGCTCCCTCCTTCACCCACTGACCTGCTCCAGCCCCACAACAGAATCCCACAGGGTGGCTTTACACTGGGGAGAGCTAGAGGGTAACAACATCTTCTTTCTGAGAGAACAGGCTCTCTTCCCTACAAATGAGGAACTTCTCATTTTACCCAGTCATTAATTTAATCTTGCAGTGTTTTAATTTCATCTTGCTTGGCCATGTTCATTACATGAAGGAAGATCTGTCAGATGTAGTCCTAGGAAAATGGCTTCCAAACTTCATCTGTATTAAAGGAAGTCAGTTTGCTGCCTTTGCAAAAGTCCAACCAGTGTCTAGGCATGGTTAGGTGCTGTGTTGTTGGAAGAACCATGTTTTAGAGATTGGAAACATAGTTCTGTTCTTGCGCTTTATAAATGACTACCATTCTTCAGCTTAGCTGCAGCAATGGTCTGTGTCTAAGCTGCTTCTCTCTGGTAAATCCATTATAATGTGATGCCTTCCATTAGAGGCTGAAGTCAGTCCTGTCACCTCGCACTTAGCGTGTTGGGCTAAGTGCATGCGCTTCAACAGGCACATTGACTGATCTACTCCAACCTGCGAAGCAAGGTGCCTAAGCCTCCAAAGGAGATGTTAAATCAAGGTTTTCCTAACAGACATCCCCAACTCCATTGCTACTTTTCACTCAAGGTGACTTACTATGTCTTAGCACACTGAGCTACCCTTTACCACACCCTGCTCCAGTTTGAAGTGATGGAGTTGCCTTCCAAAGTCTATTGTGAAGATGAGCTCTCTGCTGAAGAGCAGACGGCATGGCAGCAGTGCCAGGTCCCTTCATTCTCTATAGCACTGTGGGATCCTTTGGATAAAAGGCAGTATAGCAATGTTCTTTTCTGAATAGCACTTAATGTTTTCCCACAGTCTTATTGTTTACAGGGAGTTTAGCAAGTCACTTCACTAATTTAAAATAGATTGTATCCCACATGGGTGGATAACAATAACACATATTGGTGAATCATATGGCTTTCAAATGATATGTATGAAAAAGAAGTGCTACACATATTGTCTGAAATTTTATTGTGTGAAACCACAGCACTTAGCTCCCTACCAGCTGTGTCAACAATTCAGTGTAATAAACTAATACAATTGAAGAATAACAGCAAGGTTAGTTCTGAAAAATGAAAACCCAAGATTAAAAAAAAAAGGCAACAAGAAAATGGATACAGATGAACACCATTTCAGGTGGGAACAACCAGCCTTGCAAATGATGCAACCTCAGGAAATTTAGATTCCATGGTTATAGGTTGCCATTTAAAGCCTAAAAGGAAATGGGATTATATGGATGAAATTACTTTTAAAAGGGAAGAAGGACAGGTTTTGAAATCTGAGGAAATGTGTGTTATGCTTAGACTGCACAACCAACCACTGCTGAAGCATCCTAACTTACTACAAACTACATACACAGGGTCAGCTTTAAAATGGAAGGGGTAAGAATCTTTCCTGGACTTTGCTTCCTAGCTTCAGAACAGCCTCCTATCCCTGCCGACTCCTTCGTATGAGCTGCTCTACACACATGACGTAGCTCCTGAGGATGCTGCCAAAGGACATTCCTGTCATACTTGACCAATAGCAGCCCATGTACAGGAATGGCTGAATGAACCAGGCTCAAATAACAAAGGGTTCAGATTGAGCTGTCTCACATAATTTTTAATATGCTGCTAAATAAATAAATAAATAACCAAATAAAAGACATTTTCTAAAATAATATTTTGAGGGAAAACTGGAAATTGAACTCAATGGAAATAGGTTTTAAATTAAAATGTTGAACTGTAGCCCAGAAATGACAAGAAAATTAAATCTCTTTTTTTCCTGAACCCCAATAAAAAAGTCTTAAACACTCTCAGTAAGTAGACCACAGTTTTGAAAGAAATGAAATTATGTCATTGTCATGCATGATTATCCAACATTTAGAAGGTATCTGCAAGGTTTTCCTGAGAGTTGTACCTCCATCCCATAACCTAGCAGGAAACCACAATCACTTCTGTACCTTACGTGAAGGACTTTGAAATGAAAGTGCCTCAAAATCAAATATAAGCAGCTTTCAACATGTGTATTTAATCTTCCTAGGTTAAGAAACACCCTGTGGCCACCACACTAAAGAACTGAAAACGTAAATTGAAGAAATTATATCCATATGATTAAGTAAGATTCTTAAAGAGAAACATGTTGTTAAGTACTTCATTGAGAATAAAATGAAATGCAGTAAAATAGAAGCTATTTGGAATAAATCACTGACGCACATGCTTTCTATGCAAAATGGCAGTGTTCAGCTCTGAGTGGACATCTGGAGCAAATTAGCATTATGTTGCGAATAATATAAAATTAAAACATTTAGTTTCAGCTTCTAAAATTAAATATAAAATCAGAGACCAATGTTGTGTTGGACAGCTCGCCTTGTGACTCTGATAGCAAGAGTTTATTTTTGTTTTTAAATTTGTTTATGCCTCCTATCACTGTTTTTGGAGCCCTGACACTCCCCGATATTATCTCTGCAAATGGCACCAGGCAGAATGCTGTACCTGGAAATGTGCTACCGAGTCCTGCATTGGAGGTTCAGAATGAAGAGTCCAAGGCCAAGCGTGGGCCAAAGCAGCTTGGGTAAAACAAGAAGAAATGACCCAAAACTACAGTCAGAACTCGGACCACACCCAAGCCAAACCTCCCAGGGCCTGAATACATTTAATTTGTACATTTGCATGCTGACTCGGCACTTTCTGGCTCTGGAGAGCATCCAGGGTTGATGTGTTGAAGGTGCTGGATGACTTCAAGCCCTTGTGGGGCCCCTCTAAAATATGCTGAGCTCCTCCTGGCTACTGCTGCTGAAGCTACTCAATTCACATGAGGTCTGTAATGGCCAACTAGGAAGCTATACCAAGGTGAGGAACAGAAGAGAAGACTCTCCTCCTGGTGGGGCCTGCCCTATTTGTTTCAGAGACAGGGGCTGTGCAGGAAGCTATCACACAGCCCCCTATTTCCAAACCCAAAGAAAGCTTCTGTCCCCGTTCCTGTATCTTCTATGTGCAAACTCCACACACTTAAGACAATCAAGCTCTGCTCTTTCACTTCCTAGAGAGACTGACCAGGATAACGGAAGCTGTAACTCCCTATAATCACTTTCTTTTACAACTGGGTCCTCTCTGTCACTTGAGGGGAAGGACAGGTGCCATCAGCCTGGGCTTGCCACAATTGAATAACCGATCTGCCCACTTTGGTTCTGAAGCAGGAAAAAAGAGGGTTTCTACTCCCTCAAGGTGCCAGGCTCAGTACTTGCCAACACCACCAGCTTCAGGGGAGAACTAACTTTTTTCCTGGACATCTTTTTAGATGTCTCATTTCAGTGCTCTGTTCCACACACCTTTCCAGAAGTTACTGGCTTATAAAACTGTCCATCTCCAACTAAACAGAGCAGCTACTAGCAGAAAGACTTCTGAAAAACTTTGTAGCCAGAAGCAATTAGCATCCCTAGTACTCTTTTGAACAACTGTTGCCTGGTGGAGGGAGCTGTGCTTGCAACCGGTGCCATGCCAAGCACCCCTTACTGCTCCTCTCTGCCTGTGAGATGTACCTAAGGGATCACTTCTGATCTGCCAGTAGCTTGACATTATGCCCTGAGACAGCTGGATGTCCAGGAGTGCTGAACAGGAAAGAGAGTGCAGTGTAATGGATGTAACATGCAGCTCAGCTGTGGGAGATCGGGTGTTTTACTAAGTTCTGCAATTGGGTGACGCTTAGGAAAGCACTTCATCTCCTGTGCATGGTTTAGTCCTTTTACTTTCTGACTACTTGTACCAAAATGTCTACTGAGCAGAGACCATGCAATATCAAGAGCCTTTTGAGATGCCTTCAGAGCAGCCTGAAGTCATCAGCCACTAGTGTAAAGCCACTGAGCCAGGAGCAGTGCCCTGGAGAATCAGCCTTCCAGCAGAAGATCAATAACCATAGCATTGGAGAGAATACCAGACACATAATCATCTTCAGGTATTTTGCTAATGAACCTTTTATGCTTTGAAATACTCTCCTAGATGTTTGGAAAAAAAAAAAAAGTCTAACAAGCAACCAACGTTCACTTTATATAGCATAAAAATAAGCTCTTTATAGTATGGTTTGTCTCCTCTCCAATATATTTGGGAACGTGCCAACCTTGCCACCTGTTCCTGCACTTCCTTTAAGGTAGCCCTGTCTTTCAGCATGAAACCTAAATTGGATGTGCATAGATTTGCTTCTGCACTTTGCAATGTAAACACCTGCACATATGTTTTAAATAGTCTCACACCTCTATATGTAAAAATTCAGACACCTGTGAATTGGCTTTAAATAGCCCCACTGGGTTTTGTGGATGGAGAACAACTTCCAGGTGCAGATGAATAAGGTTATTCCAAGGGCACAGGCAACGTACAGCCTCCAGTCTGAGTATGTACAATACTGCATTTCCAAATTTAAAGCACGATTTTAAACACTTGTCCTCCCTGTGACTCATTAATCACCTACAGAATGGGAATACAGATACATTTGTGTCTTTCTGGATTGTATTGAGCCTTAATTTGTTGGGTTTTAATTCTCTAAAGCACCTTGAGATCTTTGCACCGTATGTGCACTCCACAAGTAAGAATAGTCTCAGCCTTGCTCTTCTTACAGCTGCACAGGAAAGGATAATTTTCATTGGTCTAAGGCTACACTGCTTTGTCATTCTTCTGGAGAGAACTACCTTTCCATGTCTATTTTAACGCTGAAAGATTCTGTTGGATTTTTTCCAATTCTTCCAGCACCTTCATTCACATCAGATCCTCACAGATGATTTCTTATTCCAAAATTTTGGCCTGCTTTGGCTCATCATTTACTTACACAGAATTCTGATAAACACTTCCATTATGCTTTTGCAAACTATATCCTATGTGAATAAAAACTGGAAAATCTGAATTAATCTACTGTACATCTCTTTAAATTCCTACTTTTACTCTTATGTTTTTTCTCCAGTCATCTCATAATTGAGAACAAAAAAAGATTGAATCAGTTTATTTTCCTGTTTAAGAGATGAGTTCTGGAGTAAACTTGCTTTGATTTCATGGTGATCTATGTAACCACAATGCATTCTTTGAAAAGGAGAATAAACTTTGGCATTTAATGAATGATTAAAACTTTTCCAAAATCTAACATTTTTTTTAAATGCCATGTCCTTTTCTCCTTCCCCAGAAGAATGTCCAAACGACTTCAACTTTCCATATGCAAACAAACACATATTTTAATGACAGTGAGGAAAGTTTTGCAGGAAGAAATAGTATCTTTTATTAGACCAACTAATACAATTGAAAAAGATAGACAAGCTCTTGGCACAAAAGCCCTTCCTTGGATGTAAAACTCCCTCCAGACTGACCACAAAGAATTGCAGCCAGTGACTACAGAAAAGATATATGCATCAGATTTCCATGCTGCTCTACAAAGAGAAGTCTAACGGGCAAGGGGGTCTTTGTGGCATTACCTATACTAGCCTGAACAAAATGTGGCATGAGTGCACTTCTGCCTTTCAGATCACTAATTCAGACTCAGGCCACCACAGCTGGGCTATTGAGGTTCCAGCTATGGAGCAGGCCAGAGCAAGGGCACTGCCAAGCTTCCTAAATAGGCACTACATAGTGTATGGGCATGCCATAGCCCCAAGATGTCACAGACATCCTCTGGGGTGGAATGGGTATATTTTGCTTGAACCTAGGAGACCACCTAAAGACAGCCTCTGCCTAGCACTGCTCCACTTTCTTTTTTATGTTTTACCCTTTGGAGCGGGGAGGAGACTTTGTGGATCCCTCCTACTCCTCTCCCACTACTTGCAATCCTAGAAATGCCAGGGCCATGGGAATGGAGAGATGCAGCCCTTCTTTCTGTCCAAACAATCATGGATCAATGTTTTGTGTGGGCAAAAAAAATAATCATGCTCCTCCTTGTGAGCTTTCTGTGTTCTTTTCTCACTGCCAGAAATGAGCATATGAAATAAGAACTCTTTAAATGTCACCTTGGAGGCTGCTGTCTTTTTAATTAACCCAAATCAGCGAGAAGCTGAAGAGCAAACAGGTGAATATGCAGTTGGTAAACACATGGAAAGAAAATAAAAGGGGCATGAGTGGTGGACCTACTACTCTTGCCTGTTCTCATGAACACATATGTACACATATGAGGTTATGTACACATAACCTCTTCAATTACATGATATGACACCAACAGTACAGGGCTCTCCCCTCTGTGCTAAATGTCTTCAAAACATTCCTGGCCTAAGAAATTTATCACTAAAACCACTCACTAGTATGAGCCTTTCACGTAGCCTAAACCAGGGACTTCACTACAGTTGTGCTTCTTCCAAGTAATGCGAAGTGTAACAGATCATAGAGCCCTTGTACGTGTGACCACATGCCCAACTACTAAGGTACACGTGCATTAAACAACTCTCTGGAACTGCTGGTGAAATTATATTGCCCCTTGCAGTAAAAAATCTTTACAGAAGACTGCCTTAAAACCTGAATTTTGACCTACTGGCTGGCAGTCTGTTACAGTAATAGAGAGGTCTTGGGTTCAAGACAGCACAAACACTACTCCTTGCTGAGACAGGGGGCCTAGAAGAGTTCATAACTACAGCTTTAGCTATGTGACCCTTGACTCATCTGCCATTATAGCACAGCCAGAGTGATAGACTCTTAAAGTTCAGAATGGCCCATCACCATTAGAATGCCTTCTCCTGATCCCCACCAGGAGCCAGTACCTGTGTACAGCCAAAGAATCCACTTCATCAATCTCCTGACATTTTCCAACCAAGCCAGGCAAGTAAAAGACCTAGCCAGAACTCACTAAGGGACAATCTAAGGGTTTTTATATACTTGAGGTGCCAGGTTCACTTCTGTGAGGCTTCTTTAGCCAAATGCAGCAGGGTAGATGAAAATACTGACTTTGAAAAAGCTGGACTACAATTTTTAAAAAGGAGAGCAAAAGTGACTTCTTGAAAGGCCTCTAAATTAAAGGTCTAAGGGAAAATATAATGGGATCTTTTCTCCTGTCTTGGAAAGGAAGAACAAAAGGACATGAAATGAAACTAAAAGATGGCAAAATTAAAACTGAGAAAAGGGAATACTTATTCACAGAACATGGGAGATTTACAAGTTTGTTGCTGTGGGGAATTGGTGTGGAAAAAAAGTGAAATTTAGAAGACTTTTGGACTGATGCATGTATAGCAAGACTTTTCAGACCTGTCAAAGTTCAAGCAAACAGTACGGGAGGGATACTAAGCCTCTTTCTTCCGGGATTACCACTACTCTCTACTGTTTAGATGAGTACTACATGATCACATCTGTCTATTCCAGTTTTCATACCTGTTGTGAAGCATTTGGTGCTGGCTGGCCACTGTTTCCTGTGGTAACACTAGGTACCTGTTGTACTATTGGGTTTCTTACCTGCTGTTGGTGGGAGACAGCTTTAATGTTTCAGAGATCACAAAATCCTCTAAGTCATCCTAACCAGCCATTTTGGGAGGATGCCTCTTACCCACATTCAGACAAGAAACAGCTAGTTGTCTCAGTCATGGACACCCTCCTTATAAACACTGGGCCAGAGACTTTCCAGAAGGTAATTGAGCCCCCTCAACTTCAGACAGCTGTCCAAGACAGCTGGGATATGCTGCCACCACATTCCTCCTCATTGACCACTAGGATACCCAAGAGAACAATAAAATTAGGAGAGCTCCTGAGGAGGTAAGGCTTAAAAGGTAGTACTGGGCCTAACAGACAACCAGGCCAACAAGAAGCCACTGTGACACTGTTGAACTGCTGGTGGCAGGACAAAATTTGAACTCAATTTGGTGGAGAAAATAAGGTTTGGAAGGACAAAGAAGAGAATGCCTCTGGGAAGGCAAGACCAAAGCCTGACTGGGTGGGAGGGCAGGGAAAGACAGGGTGTGGGAGATAAAATCTAATGATTTCAGCTAAGCAAATGGAGCACTAAGGTTTCAACAGTCAACTGCAATCACTATCTCTTGCTTTCACTGTGGGGTCACCAAGATAAACAGAGTAAGACAGGGAAGCAGAACAAATGCAGAGAAACCCATGTGGCAGACTGTGCCCACTGAACAGAAAATATTTTTAAATGAGGGCCCAGGATGGGATGAAAGAAATGATAAAAAGGGTACAGGATACTCCTTCTGCCTCTGAATCCTGTTTACAGTGAATAACCTTTGAAGCATAAACCGAGTTCTGCTTAGGATCAACCAAGTCCATGTACCTAAATACCCCATGTCAGGCAGCACAAAACATACCCTGATTTTTTGTTTGGTTCTCCATTGATATTTTTTACCATGACTAACACATGATTTTCCCTCAAAACTTACCATGACAAAATCACAGCTCTTAAACATAAGAGTACAGCCTGCAGGCTCTCTGAGTTAAAGCAAGTCCTGGCACAACCGCAGCATGGAGGACATACTCAGCCACAAAGGATCACGCCAGCAGATTACCACAGACACATTTGTGCACTTGTCCTTAAAAGTCACAGACCCCAAACTTTGGCAAACAACGTCAATGACAATAGGAAATGACCCTTCATCAGGACACAGGAAAGATTTGGCCAAATGAGGAAAACCTCTAAGAGCACTGGGTCGTCATCTCCCCTAGGCTGGCCTTCTCTGCAAATCAGCCGAATCGTCGTCACACTGCAAGGCAAATAAATCTGATCAGTGGGTTCAAGCCTTAACTAAGCTTGCAACCATTTCTTAGAGTCCTTTCTTCCTGCATTAAAATCAGTTTTCTCAGCACATAAAACATTCCTGGCATAGGACAGAAAAAAGAAAGGGAAAAGTATACTCATGTAGCCATGGCTGAAAGGGTACTTTCCCACAGCAGCATCTACAAGGAACATTTTATACTATCTCTAGTTGTCTTGGAGACACTGTGCCAACCTGATGGGCCAGTCACAACCTCAGTTGTGACCTCTAAATATGAACCACAAAAATGCAATGCATTTGGGCTTTACAGGTTATCCATCTAGGCTACTATGGTATTACCCTCAGCTCTGCTCTCTTCTCAGTGTCGCTATGTGAATTTGAATCATCCTTGCAATTTGGATTCCCTCTTTCACGTACTCAATGGCATGGTCCTGCATGGTTCCACAGTATGTTAAAAACAAAGAACAAGTCTTTGGTAGAGAAATTCACTTCTCCAGAGAATCAAAAACAACACTCCAGGAGGAAATGAGAACAGAAAACCAAGACCAAGACCATTTCAGAGCTATTCTGTGATCCCACTAGCACAGATACCACACAAGCAGAATGCTGACCTCTTTCTGGAAAGCCATCAGCCCTCCAGAGCTGATGGCCACTGTCATCAGCTTGTCAGCATCTCCTGGTCTTCTCTGAAAAAACGCATCCTGGAAATGTCAGCATCTTACTCCAAATATCTGCTCCTGTGCACAACAACTATGTTCTTCTTTCCACCACCTGAACTATAAGTTTTGGAATATACTGAAAATCATCTGCAAGATGAGCCACCTCACCCTATGGACCTCAAAGGCAGACAGGTCTCAATGGCAGCATCAGGCAGCTGTAGCTGCTGTTGGTCTGATTTTACCAAGATAAATTTCTTCACTGTGATGAAGGAACGCCTCAAAGTGAGTATGCTGCTAAGTTTAATAGTAGGAAGAAATGATTTTGCTTTTACCAAAAGCACATAATTATTGTATCCATTTGCAGGTTGTTCTGAAAAGTCACTTTTTTGTTTTTAGCAAAACAAGTTTTGTGAATCCTTTCTTGTTCAAACAGTCAAGTTACTCAGCTCTCCCATCTCAGACAGACAAGGATGAATTGTGTGCCAACTCACAGGACTGCTCTCCTCTTTTCTGTGTCAACCCACTGACAAATAGCCCCACACAGGAAAAGCACTGTAAAAATGCTAAATCCACTGGTCCACGCACAATGTCAACAAAGCTAGGCTCTCACCACTTCTCCTGGGATATTCCACTTTTCTCCCCTTAAGTTGGGGGGTTGGACTATTAGTAAAAAGTTGACACAGCTGTCCCAGATGCAAACCCACTGGCACTTCATCTGATATCTTAAAATGACAACAAACAAACAAAACTAAAAAGTTTTTATGCCAAACACAACAGTTTAGCTCCAAATACATGCTAACATTTTTGGGAAGGATGAGAGATCTGGAGGCAGGGACCACAGTAAGTCAAAATTTTATTTTTTTATTGCTTTTAATGCCAGCTGAGACGTTGTGAAAAACTGGTAAATTCTAAACTCAAGGCATAACATAATGGTGGCCAAATTTCATGCCCTTCCAATGCTGGATAGGTGATCTAGGATGTAAATGGCAATATAATAACGGTGATGATAAACAAGATAAAAACATGTAATTCTGAATAGTAAAGTCAAGTCATTATGACCCACTTTTTGCTGTTGGCCACTGTTCAATAACTGGCAATTTAGCCACGAAGGAGCTTATTGTTGTGTATCTGCGATCTGTCAGAAACAGTTCTCAGTTGAAACATACAGTTACTGCTGTTCTTTGATCTACTGTTGTGTATGGGACTTTATACTCTGTCTGTACGCACAGAGTTCCTAACTGGAAAAGTGTGTGCTCTTATAACACAAGGGCCATACGCTCTCTGTGACGCAGTACACGGGTTCATTTATAATATTAACTGGTCTTTTATTTTACTTTAATCCTTCAAATTGACACTACCAGCATGCAGCATACATGATACACGTTTCATCTGGTATCAATCCCCTCTCCCAAATCCCTAAACCCTAAGTAATCTGGAGGTCTTTCTACTAAAGTTTTCAGGTGGTAGAATCCAAATCCCTTCAGATTTTAGTCCAAAATCTGGATAATGATTTTAGAATTATTAAAAATCATTAGACTTTTTTTAAAAAAATCTCCTTATTGAGACTTCTCATATGGCCCCTTTTTCTCTATCACAACAAGTTCATTTGAGAAAGCTGGCTGAAGACAATACAAGCAATTCTTCCATCAAATCTTCCAGATTAATTTAAAACCCCACCATACTTGATCAATAACTTTAAGTGTGCTTAAGAAAATCTAAGATTTTCTTTTTTAAAAAATTCTATTTTTCATGTTTTCCAAATTAACTTTGTTTTCTTTTGCTTTTAATGAAAACGTAGATTCTGGCAATCGCACCTGTGCCAAAGGATCTGGGAGCTGGCATAGGGATTTGGCCCACTGTATGGATATCTTCTAAGTGCCTGTCTCTGGTTTACTTATCTCACTTCCCTCTGACCTAATAATTCCTATTTCAACACAATGATTTTATGGATTAATTTTTAATGGATGTATGTGTAAAAGAGAGAAAGAGATATGTACATATTTTTGAATACAGCCTAGTATGAAGCAATCATTTTCAATTACCATGTCCTTAGATGAATACAATAAGCCAGTGTTTTTCATTTCCAATGTGTTTTGTTCCGTGCAAAAGGAATTAAAGAGATAAAGGACATACAAAGACTGGTCCCAGATGCAGCTGTAAAGCAAGATTTATCAACTAGTATGTTAGAAGTTTCAGGCTGGCCACCATTCCTAGGGCTTCAGATTCCTGTCTTTCAGTGGTATCAAGTTTTCTGCTTTTAATTAAATATTGAAAATCAGGCTGGTTACTTGAGATAGCATCAAAATATGTAGCTACACCCCAACACTGTTCTATGATCGCTAGATTTAATAGCATACAATAATTTATTTTAAGAATCACAATTAAAGGAACAAGATCTACTAAATAAAGGCCTTTTCCCATTATACTTCTAGAGGGAGAAACTTTAGAGCATTAGTTACACAATATTGCATTTTATCAAATAATGCTGTTCTTACTTCAGTACACCACACAGCCATCCTATCTTTGCCCTCTCTGCAATTTCCCATAACACTGAAAGTCATGCTCAGTACTTGCATAGTTTTCTGTTAGAGCAAATGTAACTTGGTTGAGCTGCACTGAACAGATATCAACTATATTTGTCACATATACAATGTATGACCAAAATCCACTGTAGGTGTGTTCATCATGTGCCATCTCACTTGAACTCTGGGCCTAGTGTTACAAAGCAGGCATTTTGGTACCAACACTAAAGGAATTCTTGCCACTGTTTTCTACTCTTTTTTGCTCATCCCTACTTTGTTTTGCATGCCTTCAGTTCAGCCAAAACAAGTGTTTGCAGAGCCATGCTGTGAACCAGACCAGTGATTTTATCGGAGTCAAAAACTGAGAACATTAATTTTAATCAGAATCTGTTCAGTTCAAACTGTGGATCTCATAAATATAAATGATGGAAAGAAGGGACAGCAACATTCAAACCCTGGTGCATTAATGAACAGCCAGGAGAGAACTTTTTAAACGACATTAGCTGCTGAAAGCCCCTGCACTGTGAAACTACATTTGAAGCGTCTATGGACTAGCCCAGTCAAGGATGCAGGGCACTAATTAAAAGCATAGAGAATCAATTCCCAATCTCTTAAGTAAATGCCATTCATACAGTAAAACTGCAGCCCACTGTAATGATCTTATCCTTTCTTAGCTCTGTATGGTCTCTCTCTTCCTACCCTAAACTGCTAGAAGTCTCCATGCCCTGCAAAGAGTGTTTCACAGACAAGCAGCCTGGCCTATGCCTCGATGAAGCAATATCAGACTACTTGAAATAAAAGACTCTGTACAAATATATGTGACTATTACTATTACAATTTCCATTCATTTTCATAGCTATATCACATCCTCTAGTCGGTGCAGATGAGAAATGTCCGCCTGATTAAAAAAAAAAAAAAGTCCTGATAATGTTTATGATTCCATACAGTAACAGAGGGAGAGAGAGCACCTCATTATCCTGACATAGATCTTTGCTGATGAACAGCATTCTGTGTGCCCCTAGTATTTGCTGACAAAATCTTCTAGTGCTTTCTTCTCAGCATCACCTAAAGAACAAAGCTAAATTTCCAGAAACCAAGTTGAAAATAAGAATTTGTAGAAGGTCACAATTCATACTCTGAAAAAATAGAAAAATTGCTCAGCAAAGCCCTCCTGTCTCTGCCCTCTCTATGCAATGGTCCTTAGCGCTGGAACACACCTGTGCAGAATGTGTGCTTTTATGTTACAGCAAATATATGTCAGATGAGCTGCAATAAGCGAGTCACCTATACTTGTCACATATACAAAGGCTGAGGTTTGCCCATAAAAACAAACCCTATCACCCTACTGTCATTTCTCAACATCATACCTATATCCACAGTGCTGTTTTAAGCAGCTGGTTTATATATGCAGGGTAACATCCACACATTGTCCCCTGCTGATCATCCCAGGTAAAAAGAGGCCAGAATATCTCTGATTGCACAGCTCAATCCTGAAATAAAGCAAGCCCTGTGAAGATCTACTGCTGCCGCTTTCTTCCCACTACTTTGCTGGGTGGGGAGAAGAGGAGAGGTTAGCAAAGTTAACTTCAAACATCCTCCCCTGACTGTGGGAACAGATCTTCTCAGCCTCTCAGCTATTCTTGGGGTGGTGAAGGCAGTGAGAAGGCAGGCAGACAATGCCCAGTGGCATTTGCCAGCTCCTGTGGGACAGCTGAGGCTGTGCTGGAGTCTGTGTGAACCATTTTCTCAGTCCGGCTTACTTTTTCTTCCATGATTTCCAGATGCCTGTGCCTACCTGAATGGAAAATTCCAAAAGAGAACCAAGTTGTTGGTAGTTAACTTTAGCTCTGGGTTAACTGAGCTTTGGGCAAGTTTCTAGTTTTGTTCTGTTGGTTAATAAAATAATAGGGGGGCAGTGTTAAGCAGCTGAGACTTGCATGTAAATCTGCAGTTAAGTCTCTCCTGTGGCTACATGGAGATCAATACTGCTAAGTAACTTCCACACGGCCCTGTCCTCTCCTCTGTTACCTTAGAATACTGCACTAGGGACAATTGGTGCCAGAATTCCTTATGTCTTAAATCTCAAAGGTGTAAGTTTAGCCACTGGGCAATCTCAACTGTGAGTTAGCAGAATTGTGCGCCATTTAATTTCTTTGATTTTAAAACAATAATTTCTCATCACTCTCATTCACTATCCCTCTATACTCCCTCAACCCCTCGGCAATGACAGCCCCAGCCACACAATGCCCATTCTGTCTTACTTCTCTGCTTTTCTCTGCCTCTCCAGTGCTGCTTGACCCTCCCTCCTCCAACAGCTTCCTCCCAAAGAGACCAGAGGAGCTGTGAGATGGCACAGAAATGATGCAAAGCATGGTGCAGTCTGTGAGAATGTTCCTGATTTTTCATGAGAGCAGTCACAGAAGCAAGAACAGACACTCCTCAGTAGGACAGGCAAAACCAAGTGAACTGCGCTGACTTCCCTGTGCCACATCTCCCTCGCCCCAGTAGGTGTGCTGCCCCAAATGTCCTTGTGCAGCAGCACTGACCACGCTGGCTCTCCAGGCCTCTCACACCAACAGAAGGAACACGGACATTTGTCATTCTCAGCAGTTATCCCTCCAGGAAAATGGTTCTTGGTCAGCAGCTCCTGTCTGCCCTAGATGTGAAGGCAGCGAGAATGTGGCCACGGGGACTGCTGGTGCAGGAGGGATCTGGAGAGCAGCAGGGTTTCAGAGCCCTTTCCCGAGTCAGATCACACAGGAGGCTGGGGAAGGAGGAGCAGGGCCCTAACAGGACCTGCACCCTCCTCTCTCCCTCCATGATGCTCCTCCCTCCCACGACACTGAGTTGTAATCACCTTCATCTTCTCTCCAGCACATCAGTGCTAAGTGTTCAGTCCATACAATCTCTCTGCAGTAGCAGTCCCTCAGTGGAAGAAACAGCGAATGTGCTGATTGTTCCCAAATACATCTATAGAGATTACACCATCTGTAATTTATTACCTTTCAAGAAGAGCCTCTCTAATGCTAGCTATGCAAATTAGCATGGCAAATCCCTACACACACATAGACAATCTGCAGAGTGAGGTCTGATCACAAACAGTGGAGGACAGTTGCAATGGGATGCCAGAAGACTGTCAGCATTCTGCCAAGAGAAACAGATATGGCAGTGGAGTAATTTGTCCACTTGATTTGCTGAAGTACTGTGACCACACACAGTCTAAAAATTCCTTTGCTTGGTCTTTTTGGTATGTACCTATATAGCCAAACTTCTTCTTTAAAAAAAGTATTCAAAGTTGTATCCCCAAGAGCGCAATAGGAATCTTGAATTAGCCAAGACGAATCTCAAAAGGGTGAGATCAGTCAGGGTGGGAGGTACAAGAAATACAATTTTAAGCTTCAGGAGAGTACAAATACCCTGCAATAATAAAAACACCTTTTGAGATTGTAAAATTAATTCTTCATTCTGCAAAGAGGAAAAGTTCAATATGACACCTTGCTACAGCACCTCAATTTTGTGACATTCCACACGAAGAATTCAAGCCTGAAATAGTCCTATCTAGTGAGCCTGAGCCCAGTATCTCCTTTACGACAGGTAAAGACAAAACCAGCTTTTCAACAGGTCCAGTGAAACACCTAGGAGGTCTCAGCAATTAAGTTCATAAAAAGCCAATCTTCCCTCCTCTTTCACATTACCACAGTATCGATGCAAGATATTACAAAAGCATTACAACTATGTTTTCAGAAGTGTATCTTGCCAAGAAAGACACTGCTTCACATTGGCTTAGATACTAAAAAACTAACCAAGCTAAAACACTTTATCTCGCTTAGCTCCAAGAGGTGTGCTCAGACATAGCAGAAAAGCATTTTTCCATATGTGCAACATCAACCTGCTCAGGCCCAAGTTCTCAAACATTAGCAAGGACCACCTGCAAACCTGGACACATATTTAGCATATTTTTACTTAATATGATTAGGTAAAGCTGATTAAAAAATGTGAACTGTTTTGCAAAAAATAAATAAAGGTATTTTCTGTGATACTTTCACCATAAAGCTAGAATCCAAAAGCTTGGTGCATGTAATTCCAACCTGCAGAATTATTCATGCATAGGAGCGTAGGATATAGCTTGCACCAACATCTTTTTCAATTTCTGAGTCCTTTGCTTTGCAATTTGATCATTTCTTCCACGGTATTTGAAAGGCTGGGTTGAGAACTGTGCAAGGGATGTCAGCCTGTGAGCAGGAGGGTGACAGGGAAGGGCAGGATGTTGGCAGATGAGCAGGGGCTGGAGAGCAGCTTTCCCTCCCAGCATTACAGATACTCAGACACCAAGATCACGACCTGCAAAGCCTGAATTCCATCCCTAATAGCACTAGCTCTGAACAGACAATAAACTGTGACTGAGCTTGCAAATCAGAAGCTTTAATACAGCAATGGCTACAACTATAATTGCAAAATTGCTTTCATTCCTACCTGTATTCTCCAGAAGAGAGAGGCAGTTCCTGATGATCCACAACATCTCTGGCATCTTTCGTGAGACCAAAATGCATTAAATTGAATGGCCTGGTACAAAACACAATCAGTCCTGCTGTATAGGTCTACATTAACTGCTTCACTTTATCCTGCTTGATATCTCTGTTTCAGTTGGGTTTCTGTATCTGGAAAGCTGCACTGGGATTATTCGGGCTGAAAGAAGCTATATGCTATAATTACTCAATATGCACAGTAGCCACTATTTAAACACGAATTTCTTAACTAGTTTTAATTCTTTGTAATACTCAAAGGCACCAGTAGATGTTTAAAGCTGTTTTGGGGCTAGAGAGTATTAAAAAGGGGAAAAAAAGTTTCTGAAACAATTAGATTTCTATTTCACTCATCACTCTCTCACAATCTGAAAACAGGCCCATCAATAAACCAAATGTAGTCTAAATAAGAAAAGCAGTATGCTCTCAGGCTGGAACCCTGTGTGCCAAATTATAGCTTGCAGTAAATTTTTATGAGCAAGTTATAAACCCCTGAAAAATGGAGCTTACAGCAGAAACACTGGAAGAGCCATCACTGCAGCAGCCCTAACATATGCTGCTGCATATTGGTTTTGCCTGGTGAAGCTTCATCTAGCTTCATCTCTTCCTCCTCTTCAACACCAATACAGCTTCCCAGAGTGACTGTGAAATCAGCAGTCATCTCTGACACGGCAGTATCTTCCATCTCCATTGCTGAGCACTGATCTTGGCACTGAAACACGACATGTTATCCATCGTGTCAGGCACCCTGCTCTATGCTCTGATTTTTGTGGCTTATCCTTAGGGAACACCTCCCTTGCAGATTTGTGGTTTGCCCCGTGAGGCTGAAGCCTACTGTTGGCTTCTCACTTTCTACCTTGGCAGAGGAAATGTACTTCTATTTCATGCATCAGTGACTGCCTCCAGGGCTAATTTTGGACTAGCGTTTTCAGAGCAAGGGTTTGTGAACAAAAAGATTCAGAAGAGAAAGAGAATTCCAGAAAGAAGAAAGGCATAATAGAGAATAACTAAATAACAGATGAGTGTTCATTATGTAGTTAACTTAGCTGCTTCATGAACTTGTCGTTATAAAAGCTATAATGGGAATACACTAAATTTGCCCAATAGGATTTTCACCTGAGTTGAATAGAGAACCTTGTCATCACAAATTTCACCTGAAAACTGGGAAAATGAAACTTGGGTTCCTAGCCACAGACCGAAAGCAATGCAGCTGACTTCGTGAGGATAATCTCTACTTGCATGGCATGTCTGAAAACGCACTCTAAATCCATCAAAAGCAAAGACAGACACAAGGGGAACAACGCAGCTTGATGAGGAGAAAATGTGCATGTTTAAGGGCAGCTGGAACTGCTGATCTGATTCAGAAGTACCGTGAGGTCTGTTAGTTGATGTACTGACACAGAGATGGGTGGAAAATGTGCCAGACAAAGCTATGCACTATTAACCAAGACACCTTCAAAGTCTGAAAGAGACCTAATGGGAAAAAAAGGAACAGTGGTCACATAAATAATTGCCCTCAGTGATATCTTGCATTTGTTGTGAAAACTGAGATTTTTAGGACCTGGCGTGGTCTGTTTTTTCCATCTCTGATTTAAAATTACATTTTCCTGTATCTGAAAATGCTCATATATTTTAGATTTTTCTGAATGTTTCTAAAAGGATTAGCACAAACTTTTAAGTACTCTGTGCGTTTTTCCCCTCTGTTTTCCTCTTCCAATTTTTCTTCTTACTGTCTGCTCCTTCTCTGTTTCCTTTTTTCATTACTGAAAGGGGACTGAAGGGACACAAAATTAAAAAGCTGTATTTTGCATTCGGCAATCAGGGCATTTTTTGGTCAGGAAATGCTGAAGTTTTTCATGAAGCATAACTTGACTATTTTGCCAGCTCCATTCTGTGACCTCCTTTTTCACAGAATGGAGACTTTCTACAACGTTGCCCTGTTGTCATAAGGTTCAACAACAGGTTGGGAGCACCTTCCAGAACCATTTTTTTACTTTTCCTCTTATGTCACCACAATGAGCTGGTTTTATTCCCTCATATAGCATGGAATGTTTACCTTAATTGAAAACCAAACACAATTAATGGATTAATACCAACTGTCATGATTGTACTCTGAAACCTGTTTGACAAAAGCATAGTCACTGTCATGAAAAACTACCTCCTTCAAGATTTCTGTGGTCTCTCTGCTAACAAACACAATGACAGTTGTACACAATACAGCCTACAAGAGCACTCCCTATTTTCTCATTGTCTCAGTACATCCCCCATGATTTAATTATAGATTTTGGCTCTGCTTTGATTTCAGTTTATACTAATGATATTTGATTGACAGTAACTTAAGAAAAATCACAAACTTATGTTAAATTACCAGATTATTTATGTATTTTCTGCTGTACTGGTAACAATGACTTCAGTGAAACATATGGAACAAATAACGGGATATTTAGAAATCAGGAGTTTATAAGAAACTGGAAACAACTTGATATAAACCATTTAAAAACTATATTGTGCTTCATTAAAAAAGATATATATTTACCTAGTCTGTCTGGTATTACAGGAAACAAATAAGAGAGAGGTACTTGCAACTGTAATTGAAGTGACAACATATTTCATGGTAGCTGGAGATTTCAACTATCTCTGAAGACTGGATTCACTTTAAAACTACACAGCCTACTCACATCACTGTCCAATTTCAAAACACACCTAATATTAAGAAGAGTTGGCAATATGTTCTTCAAGCCAGAAAAGTACTTTACGGTATTAAGGCACAGTTGATTTTGATTATCTTGTTGTTGAATGTCACCCTATAGGCACAGCTGCAGAGCCCCAGGCCATCATTCCTCCAGTGAGCGAGGTAATACAGAGCTTCCATGGGCACAAGTTTGGCTGATCTAGTTCAGTATTGCCGTGCTGCTGAGTCAGTCCTGGAGCAGATGAGGATATGACATGTTTCTACTTCTCCTCACCCTGTCTGGTGATCTTCACAATTGCTGTACCAGCATAGAGTTTCCCACAAACACTGAGGCTGTCCACAAAACACATCATATCAACCTCCTCAACAACGTCCTGTCCCCCTGGGTGCCAAAAGCAAAGAGATCACCAAGCATATGCTAATAGCAAAACATGGTAGAAAGCCAATGCCAATTAAAGGGAGCGCTGAAGTGGTGTAGCAGAGGACTAATTAACAGACTGCCAGACACCAATTAAGGTGAAGCAATAATATGTTGGGAAGTTACATAATTAATAAATAGCTTGGGATAAATACAAAGTATTAAAAAGCAGTTTATGTGCTCTGTCATTTTTAATCACCACATTTACGAACAATTATGAATAATGATGCCTCACAACACTATGAAATAACAATACTGCTGTAGTACAGGCAAAGCAAAAGAAGCCCATCATTACTCCTGGCTGCTAAGAGATGTCAACAGCTTCTACAAATTGAATTTGCCTTAAGTGGTATCTCCTACTCACATTGCAATCCAATTTCAAAACATACCCAATAGGTATCAAGAGTATGTTTCCCACAACAGAAGACTTTAAGTGTCTTACTTGTCGCCACTTCCACTCCCACTAGCAAAGCTGGGCTAGAACTAGTCTCTAGAAGTAATTTTCCAGGTCCTTTGCGAGCCAACAGATAAATCCCCTCTACTTTCCAATGAGATTCTTGTACTCTTAACAAAGACTGAGTTTTATTTGTAACAGTTCTTCTTCTAGGAAGGTTGTGAGGAATCGGTGGAAAGGCTTCTTTGTATGTATTCCTGTGAGAAGATAAATCTTGCTCCCATGTAGCTGGTAGGAAATATTTGATATTACTCCACGATTTATTTGGCAAGATGAAAAAATTAAATCGTGATTAAGTAGCTTTAGAGAAAAGTTGCACTGCATAGCTCAAGACCCAAACCTGCATTTGTGCTTGAAACCCCCAACATGGATCCCCACCACCACCTGTACCACAGTACTGCGTGTGGCACTGGGCACAGCCATGGGAAGGCACTAAAGGCTCTGTGTCCTACCCTATCAAGTTGGAACAGAAATGAACTCAGCATTTATGACATGGGCCTAGTTCCTGGCTCTGTGAATACAAGGTACATTCCACTCTAATTATTCCTAATTGCCATGACTTAATGTGTAAATATTTGCAACACAGGAATATAAAAGTGCTTCCATACTGTTAGCTACAGACACGTTAGCAGCTGCTAGCATGTTTTCTAAGCCTTTGCAATTTCTCCAGATACAGGCTGTGGAGCATTGCTCCTCAGCTGACGTAAGCGCTTTGAAGTGAAGGGCTGTCTTCTTTTGTTGAGGTTTTCAACAGATAGTTGAATGGGAACCAGTTTGCACACACCATCTTCCCATAAATCTTTCTTTTATCCATTTGTTATTGTTTTCCACAGCTGTTGGAAATCTATCATTGTGCAGCCTGAACCCCACCTACCCTAAATCTGCCTTTTCCCTGTCCTGCCTGCTCCCCTGGTACTTAATATTCTGCCTCTCCTCCATCCTGCTTACACTGTTCTAATTCTAGTATATTGGAGAACTTAAATTGGCAAGACAAGGCCAGCTGACAGTAGGGTAGACATGACCCAATCATGTTCCTCTCAATTTAGTCACTTTTCTTGGTAGAACCAAACCTGCAGAGAGAGTCAAAGGCAAACTCCAGGGTGGTGAGGGAGGGAGCTGAGCAGTGGGTGGCTCTGGGAACAACTGGGACTTTGGCTGCCAATTCCAGAAATTTCACGGGATGGTTCTGGAGACAGCCACCCAAAAGGCCAAGGCAAGCCTGTGGAAGAGGGTAAAGAAAATGGATGATTCTTAAGGTTACCCTGCAATGTTGCAATCAAGTTTTCTATGTCCATCAGGCCTACACCTCAAGTGGGTGTGCCAGAGCAGTCTGGCAGCATGAATCCCTGTCTACAGAGGTCAGATTTATTGACTGAATGCACTGATTGCCATAAGCCATCAAGCTCTCCTGAAGCTGTAATGATTCTCAGCCTCCCTCCACTTGGATCAGTAAATTGGAGCAGCTGAGACACTGTATGCAAACACAGTGCTGTAACTCACTACCAAGTCCCCTGAGGCATCTTAGGCCATAATTTATACAGCTCTGAGTACTTTTATATTATATAAAACTGAGAGCTTGAAGGAAAACCAAACCAAATGAAACAAAGCAAATGCAGACAATGAATAGCCTGAAAAATTAAAATAGCCTCAAAACTTGAAAAACCCAAACTGTCCCCCTAAATGACTCATATTAAAGAAGCTGCCTCATTTATTACGCTAGAAGAATTATAAAAATAAAGACAGACTTAAAGAAAAGGCAAGCTCTCAGGGGATTCATAGGTTACTCAGTTTTTCTTTTAATTTTAATCTCTTATTACATATTACACTGTAAAGCCACGTAGCTGCCCCAAGGCAGGGGCTTTCACTATGGTGGTGACAGGGTAGCCTCCTTTCTTTGCGGGTAGGGAAGGTACCATATGGGACTAGGCATTGTCACCACCTAAAATATCCATTTTTCCTTTTCCATCCCACAGGGCTAAATGCCTCTTTCCCAAGATCTGACACAGAGCAGGTCCCACACGAGACCCTTGCAAAGAGGCTGGGGAAGAGGAAGGTCACAGAGTGAAGAACCGCCCACAGTACGAGAAGATCTGGTTTGAGACCTCTTAAGGAACCTGAAGGTGCCTAAGTCCATGGAACCTGATGCAATCCATCCACTGGTCCTGAGGGAGCTGGCGGATGAAGTTGCTAAGCCCTTTTCCATCATATTTGAGAAATCGTGGCAATCTAGCGAAGTTCCTGCTGACTGGAAAAAGGGGAACATAACTACAATATTCAAAAAAAGGAAACAAAGAAGACCTGGGGAACTACAGGCCAGTCAGTCTCACCTCTGTGCCTGGCAAGATCATGGAGCAGATCCTCCTGAAATCTTTGCTAAGGCACGTGATAAATAAGGAGGTGATTGGAGACAGCCAACATAGCTTCACCAAGGGCAAACTGTGCCCAACAAATTTGGTGGCCTTTTATGATACTGCCACAGACTTGGTAGTCAAGGGCAGAGCAACTGACGTCATCCAGCTGGACTTATGCAAAGCATTTGACACTGTCCCGCATGACATTATGGTCTCAAAATTGGAAAGTCATGGATTCAATGGATGGACCACTTGGTGGATAAGGAACTGGCTGGATGGCCGCACTCAAAGTGTTGCAGTCAACGGCTCAGTGTCCAAGTGGCGGCTAGTAACGAGTGGTGTTCCTCAGGGGTTGGTACTGGGACCAGTATTATTTACCATCTTTGTCAGTGACATGGGCAGTGGGATAGAGTGCATCCTCAGCAAGTTTGCTGACGACACCAAGCTTGGTGATGCAGTTGACATGCTGGAGGGAAGGGATGCCATCCAGAGAGACCTGGACAGGCTGGAGAGGTGGGCTCGTGCAAATTGCCTGAAGTTCAGCCAAAACAAGTACAGGGTCCTGCACCTGGGATGTGGCAATTCCAGGCACAAATACAGGTTGGTCGGAGAATGGCTGGAAAGCAGCCCTGACAAGAAGGACTTGGGAGTGCTTGTGGATGAGAAGCTCAACATGAGCCGGCAGCACGCGCTGGCAGCCCAGAGAGCCAACTGTATGCTGGGCTGCATCAAGAGAAGTGTGGCCAGTAGGTCTCAGGAAGTGATTCTACCCCTCTACTCTGCATTTGTGAGACCCCATCTGGAGTACTGCATCCAGCTTTGGAGTCCTAAATACAGGAAGAACATGGACCTGTTGGAACGGGTCCAGCAGAGGGCCACGAGTTTGATCAGAGGGATGGAGCGCCTCTCCTATGAAGACAGGCTGAGAGAGCTGGGGTTGTTCAGCCTGGAGAAGAGAAGG